>ML782860.1:102583-135945 GCA_009831015.1 Picea engelmannii | reverse complement strand
AACCTCTCTGCAATCGTGTGTGGCCCCTTTACTCCATATGTGAGTCAAGTCGGCAAGCTATCGTCAGCCTGCATCACCAATAATCATGTCAGAAATGTCAACATCGAATCAAATGAAACATCATAATAAACATATCAACCCAAAAGCACACTCCCTGACTCAATCCGGAGTCCAAGGGGGTTCTACCGATGCCTCTGCATCCTCAAGGTCAAAAACCCTGCACACTCAATAAAAATGAGTCAATAGCACCCGTCTACATCAAATAGTAACACATCATGTCATCTGTCAATCACATCATAATCCAATATAAAAGGTCTAACATAAAAAGGGTCCAGATCTGACGCCTACCTGCCCTCGATGGCACGGTCACCTTCACCAGGACCTTCAACGACTCGGCCCGAAGAGTCGATGCTCTTCCAACTCCCCTCAGGAGCCTTTGTTGCCCACATGATGATCCTCCACGATCTCCTCTTCACGTATTGGGAGGTAGGGTCTCGCGATATCGCGAGTCTTGCAGCACTCTCCTCGTGCAATCAAACACCGAACCCCGAAAGCCGATGGTCAACGGTCAAAATCTCCGTATATCGCCACTCGCGACACCGAGCTCGGATGTTTTGAACCTCTGAGTCCCAAGGTGCCGATGTTTTCAAAGTGTTGAAGTCTTCCCGGACTCTACGCTTTCACCGTCACAGCAACTCCGACCTCTCTGTTCTCATACTTGCTTCTGAGACTCCAATCCGACCTGCAATCATCTGCACGGCTCGAACAACCCAAGACGATTCTGGGCAAAAGAGAACAAAAGTTTAACTACTTAGCCTCCTCAACGCACTCTATGCGGAGGTACTCAACTGCACTCGATGCAGGAATCTCCTGGCCTAAGCAGAGAAACAATTGAAACTCATTCTCTCATTCCCTCAGGTTTCAAACCTGATATGCAATCACGTATGCAGCATATAAAAGATAGGCATAGAAGGAAGCAAGCAAGCAAAAACATAACATCAACAACACAAAGGTATCAAACACATCCATGGAATTGAATAGAAGCTTTCCTATTAATTCAATATCTGTACATGGAGTTCTTCACAAGTTCTCTGCTCTGCTCCTTCTCTCTTAATGCTAATGCTGAAGTCTAAATGTGAATAATAATCAACAATACAACAGAGGGTGCCTATATTCTGTTTTCCCTCTCGAAAACTAAACTGTCTAATCTATAGTTAATTATTCTATCTACTTGCATTAAATCTAAGTAAATGCCTCAGCAACCTAAGGACGAGAGCTTATCCTCTCAAGGTCCGTTACATATATAAAGTGCACTTCATCACATCAATATATTTAATGTTTGGCGCAGCCATATTACAATGTTCCAAAATTTGAATGCTGGCGCTCTCCAGTTGTTCTCTTTTCCTCCTCGCGCTGGCTCGCTTGATTGAGTGAGTGATGCTCCTGCATCATACTCCTCGGCTCAAAATATTTCATGGGCTCCTGTCCATGAGCTCCTGTATAGTCTGCCCATGGTTCTGTATCATGGCCTCTGTTTCCCAGCTGGCATCCTCCACTGGGTGTTTCTTCCACTTCACCAGGTACTCAAAATACTGTTTCCTCCTGGTCTTCCGACCTACTCGTTTGTCTAATATACATTCGATCTACGGCTTTTATGCTGTTGGAATCTGCTTCGGCCACTGGACCACTGGTTCCTCAACATTTCCAGCTCCTGCATCTTCGACTTTATATGGGTATAAATCCGAAATGTTGAAAATCGAAGATATCTCGATGCCCTCTGGCAACTCAAGCTCATATGCATTCTTGCCAAATTTCCTCAGGATTCGGCACGGTCCAATTTTCTTCATCTTGAGCTTGTTGTATGTTCCCCTTTGGAACCTTTCTTTCCTCAGGTGCGCCAGAACCATGTCTCCAACTTCGAACTGAAGTTGCCTCTTCCTCTGGTCGGCTCTGCGCTTGTACTCCTGATTCGATTTCTGCAACTGCTGCTTCACCTCCGCGTGAAGTTCCTGCATTGCCTCAGTGAATTCCTCAGCCCTCGCGCTACTAGTCTCAGCCTGTTCAGACTCCCTGAGCTCAGATACTCCTCTCGGCTGTGTCCCATACAAAATCTGAAACAGGCTCTTACCTGTACTTCGATTCACTGAATCGTTGTACGCGAATTCGGCCTGTGGTAAGATCTGATCCCAACTGGTGTGATGCTCCGTCACCAGGCTCCTCAACAGATCCCCCAAGCTTCTGTTGACTACTTCGGTCTACCCATCTTTCTGCAGATGGTATGTAGAATTGAATGCCAGATCAGTCCCCAGCTTCTTCCATAGCGTCCTCCAAAAATGACCTATGAACTTTGTATCTCGATCTGATACTATGCTTCTCGGCAATCCATGCAATCGCACAATTTATTTGAAAAAAAAGTTGGTGATGTGTGTGGCATCGTTGGTCTTGTGACATGGTATGAAATGTGCCATCTTCGAGAACCTGTCCACCACAACGAAGATGGAATCAACTCCTCGTTGCGTTCTCGGTAAGCCCAACACAAATTCCATGCTAATGGCTTCCCATGGCTTCTCGGGTATGGGAAACGGCTGATAGAACCCTGTGTTTTGCTTTTGGCCCTTATCATGTTGACATATTCTGCACCGGTCAACAAATCTCTTTACATCTTCTCACATGCTAGGCCAATAATATGATTCTCTCAGCTTGGCGAATGTCTTTTCATGTCCAAAATGACCTGCTAAGCCTCCGCTGTGCTTCTCCCTTACCAAATTCTCTCTCATAGAGCAATCTGGAATGCACAATTGATTGCCCTTGAATAGCAATCCATCCTGTATCATAAAATCAATCCACGGACTCCTATCCCTGAGAACTGTGTTCTCGGCTGCCTCGTATGCTTCACTGAAATCATCATCACCTGCATACATATCCTTTAAATTTTCAAAACCCAAGGTTTTGACTCTGAACTCCTACAGCAATAAGCACTTCCTGCTCAAGGCATCAACCACCTTGTTCGCAGTCCCCGAGATGTGCTTTATAAAAAAGGTGAAATTTTTCATGTACTCTACCCACTTCGCATGCTTCTGATTCAACGTTTCCTATTGAATCACGAATTGTAGTGCATGATTATCACTGTACATCACAAATTCTTTGGGTATGAGATAATGTCTCCATTTCTTCAATGCCTGGATGATGGCATAGAATTTTTTGTCGTACGTGGAGTATTTTAACTTCGCATCATCCAGCTTCTCACTGTAATATGCCACAGGCCTGTCATCCTGACTTAAGACCCCTCCAACAGCATACCCACTGGCGTCACACTTCACCTGGAAGGTTTTCTGAAAATTCGGCAGCACCAGGATTGACTGCTCGGTTATCTTCCGCTTCAAAAGATTGAAGCTCTTTTTAGCCTCGGCTGTCCACTGAAAAATTTTATGCCGCTTCCTCACAGTGTCCATCATCGCGGCACTGATTCCACTGAAGTTTCGAATGAATTTTCTGTAGAAGCTTGCTAAACCCTGAAAGCTCCTTACCTCAAAAACATTCCTCAGTGATGGCCAATTCCTGATTACATTCACCTTCTCAGGATCCATCTTCAATTCGTTAGCCGAGATTACAAAACCCAAATAAATGATTTATGTATGCATAAAGGAACATTTCTTCAAATTAATTAACAACTTCTCCCGCTGTATCCTTCTCATCACAATGGCCAAATGCCTTAAATGTTCAGCCCTAGTTTTACTGAAAATCAGTATATCATCCAGGTACACCACCACAAATTTGCCAATGAATTCCCGCAGGACTTCATTCATCAGCCTCATAAAAGTGTTGGGCGCATTTGTCAACCCAAACAGCATGACCAGCCATTCGTACAAACCTTCATTTGTCTTGAATGTTGTTTTCCACTCATCCCCTTCTCTCATTCGGATCTGATGGTATCCGCTCTTGAGGTCTATCTTCGAAAAATAATTTGCCCCGCTCAGGCAATCCATCAAGTCATTCATCCTCGGCAATGGAAACCTGTACCTGATGGTAATCTTATTAATCGCCCTGGAGTCTATACACATCCTCCAGCCTCCATCCTTCTTCAGACTCAATATTGTCGGAACAACACACGGACTAAGACTCTCTCTCACTAGCCCCTTGTCCTGCAGATCCTGAACCTGCCTTTTGACTTCCTCGTTCTCTTGGGGTGTCAACCTGTACGCTGCCTTATTTGGTAAACTTACTCCGGGTATGAGGTCAATATGATGACTCACACTCCTCATTGGTGGCAACGAACGAGGTAGTTCATCCACAATGATATCAACGAACTCTCCAAGCAGTTCCTGAATCTCCTCCGGCAAGTCGTCCACTCTTGTGCTTGTCAGGACAATCCTCGGCTTCCTGACAACAAATAATTGTGGATCCTCATCCTTCTCCAGCTCTGTGAGAAGCTCTTTCCCACTCATGAGAAGTATTGTGCTACTTACTTCCGGCTTTACTTCCTGATATTTATCTTTTATCGTAAGCAACCTATGGAGTCTCCCATCCTTCTCCGATGTGTATGTGTTCATCCTCCCATCATGAACAACATTTCTATCATACTGCCATGGTCTACCCAGCAGTATGTGGCATACATCCATGGGAATGATGTCACACAAAATCTCGTCATGATAATTTCCAATTTAAAATTTAACTAAGCACTGTTTAGTGACACTTACCCAGTGTCCTTTTTGTAACCACAAGACCTTATATGGACTTGGGTGCTTATTTGTTTCCAGCTCTAGCTTTTCGACCATCTCAGCTGCAATGATATTATCAGTGATGCCGCTGTCAATGATGACTTTGCATTTTCGGTTCTTAGCTGTGCAAGCCGTCTTGAACAGTCTGCTCCTCTGCATTGAGCTGTCCACCTCTTTCTCAGGTGTCAAAAGGATCTTATGCGTCCCAAGCGATCTTTCGCTGTCAGCATCTCCTAACTCAACATCACATCTCTGTGCCTCAGTGATGTGAGTTCTTCCTCCATCCATTTTCCTCTCTGGACAGTCCACGACTTTATGACCATCTTTGCCACACGTGAAACATGTGATAATTCCTCCTCTACCTCTTCCTCTACCTCGGGTACGAGGAAATGTGTTGGCATCAGCGTAATCTCCCTGTTGAACTGGTTGTTGTCTCCTCGGCTCAAAATTCTGCTGCCTCTGCTGTGAGGTTCCACCTCTTTCAGCTTTTCCTTGAGGTCTTTTCCAATCCTCCTTGGGCTTCTAAATTTCTTTCTGGGCAACCGCCTTGCCTCTGGGCTGGCTTCTGCCTCGGCCTCGCTGTCCCTTCTTGCGGCTCAGCTTTTCTTCGGCTTTCAGAGCCATTTGGTACGCATCCTCAACTGTGCAGATGGTAACCATGATTAATTCATCCTGAATGTCATACCTAAGACCATTCAGATACCTCGCCACTTTTTCTTCATCACTCTCCCGATGACCAGCTCGGATGTTGAGCTTGTAGAATTCCTTGGTGTACTCCTTCACCGTCATCAACTTCTGTCTCAGGTTCTGCATGCGCCTGAACAGTGTGATCTGGTAGTCTCTCGGAATAAATTTCGCCTTCAACTTGGCGATCATTCGATCCTAGTTTTTGATTTTTTGTTTGCCTTTGGAACGCCTGTCTGCCTGCAGCTCGTCCCACCATAAGGCTACATGTCCCTTCAGCTTGGTGACAGCATGTCTTACCTTCTTATCTTCTTCTATATCCTCATAATCGAAGTAGGTGTCGAACGCTCGGATCCAATCTAGCAGCTCTTCTGCGTTTATACTTCTCTCATAAACGGGAATGTCCATCTTCGTCTTCGAGCTCATCCTCGAAATGGCTTTGATCAACCTCTCTGTCGAGGCATCTTCTGCTGAGATTTCTTCGGCTTCATGTCCAGCTTCCTCTTCAATCTCAGGATCGCTGAACTCTCCTGCGTCGGCTCGACGCCTTTGGCTGGCCTCCATATCTTCGAGTCTCGCCCTGAGATCTCATATCTGACGCTCCATTTCTACATTTCCTGTCGGCCTTCCCCTTCTTCGGACGTCCCTGTCCTCCCGATCAGGTGACTGCCTCTCTCTCCTGGGTGGCATTGTGTATTTGCTTCCCTCTGCTTCCTGAACAGAGAGAACTCCTCAACCCCGCTCTCATACCACTTGACGCCTACCTGCCCTCGACGGCACGGTCGCCTTGACCAGGACCTTCAACGACTCGGCCCGAAGAGTCGATGCTCTTCCAACTCCCCTCGGGAGACTTTGTTGCCCACAATATGCTCCTCCACGATCTCCTCTTCACGTATCGGGAGGTTGGGTCTCACGATATCACGAGTCTTGCAACACTCTCCTCATGCAATCAAACACCGAACCCCGAAAGTCGATGGTCAACGGTCAAAATCTCGGGATATCGCCACTCGCGACACCGAGCTCGGATGTTTTGAACCTCCGAGTCCCGAGGTGCCGATCCCCGATGTGAGGACACCTGTCCTCCACTAAGTCTCCCAGCCCCACGCTTCCACGTAAATCTCGGGACTTCGCGAATCGCGGATCCACGATACCAAGTTTCCCTGCTGTTGGGAAACCCCGAATACTGAAACTCCGATGCTCCAGATTCGTGCCACCTGTCCCTCCGAGGATCGACGTCTCCCACTAAATCGGGAAATCGTGCATCGCGATTTCATGTGCATGCAACACTTGCACTCTCCAACCCTGATATGCCGATAGCGACGATGATGGCTTCCTCCCAGCTCCTGCGAGTTAACCCCCTCGTGACTCTTCTGCGATCTGACGGTCCGTGGGGTTTCGCGACTTTATTCTTCAATTTCAAGTCATCAATTCTCTTCCTCTTAAAGAGTTTCTCTGCTTCACCACCTTCGTCTAGTGCAACTGAAAAAAAAGGTGCTAGTCCTTTCTGAGCTTTGTTCCTCTGACTCCTTCAGAGAACTTTTCCGCACGCTCCCTGCGTTCAACCTTAAACGAATTTCAAAGTGTTGAAGTCTTCCCGGACTCTGCGCTTTCACCGTCACAACAACTCTGGCCTCTCTGTTTTCAGACTTGCTTCTGAGACTCCAATCTGACTTGCACTCATCTGCATGGCTCGAACAACCCAAGACGATTCTGGGCAAAAGAGAACAAAATTTTAACTACTTAGCCTCCTCAACGCACTCTATGCGGAGGTACTCAACTGCACTCGATGCAGGAATCTCCTGGCCTAAGCAGAGAAACAATTGAAACTCATTCTCTCAATCCCTCAAGTTTCGAACCTGATATGCAATCACGTATGCAGCATATAAAAGATAGGCATAGAAGGAAGCAAGCAAGCAAAAACATAACATCAACAACACAAAGGTATCAAACACATCCATGGAATTGAATAGAAGCTTTCGTATTAATTCAATATCTGTACATGGAGTTCTTCACAAGTTCTCTTCTCTGCTCCTTCTCTCTTAATGCTAATGCTGAAGTCTAAATGTGAATAATAATCAACAATACAACGGAGGGTGCCTATATTCTGTTTTCCCTCTCGAAAACTAAACTGTCTAATCTATAGTTAATTATTCTATCTACTTGCATTAAATCTAAGTAAATGCCTCAGCAACCTAAGGACGATAGCCTATCCGCTCAAGGTCCATTACATATATAAAGTGCGCTTCATCACATCAATATATTTAATGTTTGGCGCAGCCATATTACAATGTTCCAAAATTTGAATGCTGGCGCTCTCCAGCTGTTCTCTTTTCCTCCTCGCGCTGGCTCGCTTGATTGAGTGAGTGATGCTCCTGCATCAAGATCACTTGCGAGCAAGTGTCCTCAAATAATAAGTGTTCTTAGTGCGCCAGAGAGGGATGTTACATACACCCCCTCTTGGTCTAAACTTCCTCCCGAAGTTTCTCAGTATAAATGCAGAAATAAAGTATCACAGTATCATAAGTCATCTATCAAACAAAAATGGAAACTGCTGACGCATATCATTCGCGTCCTCCGAGGTCGCCGAGTGTGGACTATAATTGTCCCACCGGACCTTGACTTGATCTACCGTTCGACGTCGTAACTATCGAACACGATGATCTAAGATGTGGACCGGCTCAGCCATGAGCGCTCCCTCGTCCGGTACCTGCAAGGAACTCAGGTCAATCACAGGTGTAGGATCACTAATATAATGTCTCAAAACAGATATATGAAAAACATCATGCATACGCCTCAAAGAATCAGGCAAGGCTAGTCGATAGGCCACAGGCCCCTTTCTCTCAACAATCTTGAAAGGTCCCATGAACCTAGGAGAGAGTTTAGCTCCCCTTCCAAACTTGATCACACTCTTATGCGGTTTAACCCGCAAGACGACTCGATCGCCGACCTCGTAGCTACGGTCGACTCGGTGTGCATCGGCATAACTCTTTTGTCCATCTTGCGCTTCTTTAATCCTTTGTCTTATGGATTGCATCTGCTATTCCATTTCTTGGATCACTTCTGGTCCCACCAGGACCCTATCCTCAAGTCGATCCCAACTCAAGGGCATCCGACACAGTCGCCCATAAAGAAACTCGAAAGGCGCCATCTTTATGGTGCTTTGATAACTTTTGTTGTAAGCGAACTCTACTAGAGGCAAGAATTCCTCCCAACGCTTTTGTTGGTCCATCACGTACGTGCGCAACATGTCTTCCAAGGTTTGGTTCGTTTGTTCTGTTTGTCCGTCTATTTCTAGGTGATATGCAGTACTAAAGTTAGGCTGGGTTCCCAATGCCTCTTGGAAACTCGTCCAAAATAGTCCAGCAAACATTGATCCTCGATCGGTTATAATCTTTTTAGGCACGCCATGTAGCCTCACAATCTCACTGATGAAAACTCTCGCTATGTCAGGTGCCTGATACGTCGGATGCATAGGCATGAAGTGAGCACTCTTCGTCAGAGTGTCTACTACTACAAAAATTGAGTCGTGTCTCCTTACCGTCAGTGGCAATCCAACAGTAAAATCCCTTGATAAAACTTCCCATTTCGATTCCGGAATGGCATGTGGTTGAAGTAATCCTGTCGGGTGTCTATGTTCAGCGTTTACCTGCTAACACTCTAGACATATAGCCACAAAGTTAACTATGTCGGCCTTCATTCCTTTCCAAAAGAATAATGGTTTGAGGTCTGCCCTCATCTTCGTAACTCCCGGGTGAGCCATGTAAACTGCGCTAAGAGTCTCGCTCAAGATCAACCTCCTCGACTCATCATTTGGAGGTACGTAAATCCGACTTCTAAACCTCAATAAACCATCGCTATCAAGTGAATATCCCTCATAACGTGGTACCATCATTGTACTTTGTCTGATAAAATCCTTGACTTCTGTGTACCAGTCATCATCACGCTGTAAGGTGAGAGTCTTCTCACGTAGATTTGTTTGAAGAGGTAACACCGAAAAGTTGCGTGGCCTCCGACTCAAGGCATATGCTACTCAGTTCACTGTTCCCTTTATGTAATTAATCTCGAAATCGTATTCGCTAAACAATTCTGACCAACGTTGTTGTCGCGCGTTCAGGTCTCTTTGAATAAAAATGTGTTGTAGTCCACAATGATCAGTCTTTAATTCAAATTTTCATTCAATAAGGTAGTGTCTCCACCTTCAAGGCATAAACGATGGCTAATAACTCCAAATCGTGTGTTGCGTAATTCTCCTCATGCCTTCTCAGTTTTCTCGAAATGTAAGCAATCACTCATCCGACCTGCATCAAGACTCCGCCTAAACCTTATTTGGATGCGTCAGTGCATACTAAGAAGTCTGCGTCCATGTCAAGGACCCTTAGTATCGGCGCGGTTGTCAGCAACTCTTTAAGCCTCCGAAAGGCCTCCGCGCATTTCTCTGTCCAACCCAACTTCTTGTTTTTCTTCTGCAATTTCGTGATCGGATTTGCTATCTTTGAAAAACCCTCGACAAACCGTCGATAGTATCCTGCTAACCCCATAAAATTAAGCACTTCTGTGACATTCGTTGGTGCAGGCCATTCCATAATAGCCTCAACCTTGGCAGGATCCGCGGAGATGCCTTCGCCGGAGATGTCATGCCCCATGTAGTGAACCCTCGATTGGTAAAACGAGCATTTGGACAACTTCCCATGTAATTTGTGTTCTCTTACACATTCTAGTACCAAGCACAAGTGCTCATCATGATCCTCCATCATACAAGAGTAGATCAAGATATCGTCAATGAATACTTGGACAAACTTGTCCAAGTACTCGCAGAACACCCTGTTCATCAAACTCATGAATACCCCTGGGGCGTTTGTCAGCCCAAATGGAAAAACAGTAAACTCGTAATGTCCAAATCTCGTCTTAAAGGTGGTCTTAGGGATGTCATCCTCCTTGATCCGTAACTAGTGATACCCTGATCGCAAATCGATCTAAGAGAACACCGTCACACCGTTCATTTGATCGAACAGATCATCAATTCTTGGTAAGGTATATTGATTCTTGATCGTGGCCTTGTTCAGTTGACGGTAGTCAATGCAAAGCCTCTGCGATCCGTCCTTCTTTCGTATAAAAAAAAAAAAAAACTGGTGCACCCACGGTGTCACACTAGGACGTATCAGTCCCAGGTCCAACAACTCCTTCAGTTGCATTTTCAACTCTTGCAACTCCGGGGTCGACCTCCGATAAGGATTTCTTGCTATCGGTTCGGTTCCCGGTTTCACGTCTA
The DNA here is from genome assembly GCA_009831015.1 of Picea engelmannii. Lineage (NCBI taxonomy): Eukaryota > Viridiplantae > Streptophyta > Pinopsida > Pinales > Pinaceae > Picea > Picea engelmannii. Next base: position 125,274 of record ML782860.1, on the reverse strand, counting down.
TGGTAAACTCTGGTTCCCTCTCCGGCGGCATCCTAGGCCACTCCTCTGGAAATACGTCTGCAAACTCCTTCACCACCGGAAGGTGTTCTAGACCTTCCGCTACTCCCTTTTCGTTTAGCGCAAGGATGGCATAAATTTTTCACCCCTTGCGCATACTCTTCCGTAACTATAAGGAAAAGACGAACCGCAGGGAAACTCCCTGGTTCCGTACTACAATCACACGTCCCTGTCTTCCATCATCAACCAAGCTCAACCGTTTCCTCTTACTGTTGAGAATCACCTCATGCATTTCCAACCAACCCATACCGATCATGACGTCATAAGATCCTAATATCGTAACGTACACGATGACTCTCGTGACAAACTCTCCCAGGTTAAGGGCACAGCCCGTGACCCTTCCTCCAACCTTCTGTTTAGCTTCTGAATCCATCCCTGTGAATCTAAACTCGTCCTGAACGACTGCCTTCTGGATGACATCGTGCAAGGTTTGAGGCTTCAAGATAATAAACCTTTGCACACATGTTGTTGTTAAGGCCCAACACGAATCTGTTGACCTTAAGATTCTCAGGGTTAAGGTGCGGAGCAAGTCGGAGTAACGCCATAACACGTGCCTCGCTCTCGGGCACCGTACGACCTCCCTGTCGTAAGGAAATGAACTCATTGAGCCAACGCTTAATGAATTCCTCTGAACGGTACCTCTCTCGGAACCGTTCCTCGAACAGTTCCCATGAAACATCTTCAACGATCAAGTTTAGCTGCAACAGGAGCGTCTTCCGCCATAGAGGAGCGCTCCCCTTCAGTTGAAAGACTGCCATGCGGACTTTCATGTTGGAGGTATAATCGTGAAGTGCAAATCACATCGCCATATTCTCCAATCATGCCTCGGCGGCTGCGTCGTCCAGGGCACCAAAGAACTCAGGAAATTTTACCTTCTCGAGTTCACGGTGAAAGTTACTTGTAACGGCCGGTGCGCGCGGCAGATCCTCAGGGGTGTCGGTGCCCTGGCCTCGTCTTTGTCCCAACGGCTAATCAGAGCCTCGGATAGGCGCTGGAAGGATCTCATCATCCCAGTAACAACGCCAACTGATATAAGCTCCTGTTCGAGCACCCGCTCACCTCCATGGGGTTGTGACCCCTCAGGTGTTGATGCTACTGGAGGCGTCTTGCCTCCTCCCCTAGCACCCGTCGTCGACCTCCGCGGCACTGTCTATCCCTGATTACCTCCATGCACATAATCAACTCGATCAGCAACAATATAATCAATCTAATCCTGTCAACGAAAGCTGTAGCGAATCCCAAGTCACGGGTCGAACCGGCTCTGATACCATATGTAATGACCCTCCTCATTATGACAACAACTCTGTTAACAGGTTAATTTTTTTTTTTGAGTTAAGGTGTGTGCGCATGTAAAAGTACGAACTCACGTGACTCTACATTGCCACCTGGCAACCGACAAGACTGTCCCGACAATAAGATGATTACGACCTTGTACAACACAAATTAAAAGAACAGGCATCCTCCAGGAAGGCACAAGTAAGAAGAACCCAGACGTTGGCCAACCATGAAAAGACTCACGGAAAATCTTAGACCAATTGCTCCCTTTAAATTTATTTATCGATGAGGTATCCAACCTTAAATAAGGTACAATTAGTTAACTGCAATCCCTGTTTGCTGAGATATAAATACCGGTTTCACTTAGATTCACGGACCTTAAATTTTTATGGGTCATCCGTCATAATGCGAATATCATGAATTCACCATAACACCACCCTATCTTTCACTATTTAGCTTCGTATGCATTCTGGCAGGTAACCAATCATACTGAAGCAACCGCTTCAAGTAATCCATCATTTGTAAACATTGCAATCTTTAGGTTTGCATCAAGTTCTTTACACAACAACCATTGACAATGTTTAAGGAACAAGAATCCTTCTCAAAGTAAATTTTCTCCTTGGCATCAGGCTCACCGTTCATTATGCATCAAGATAACAGGAATTCAATCATAGAAGTAGCTCTCTATTGCATTTTATTATTTAATTTACTTCCAGCAATGCCAGCAAGAGCTCATACAACTCTTGCAATTGCATTATTTAAATGATCATAATACGAACAAGAGCATAAACATGTAGTCCAGGACAATCAGCCGCAAGACATTGACGAACTTAAGTTGCACAGACGGTATGGTTTCTCATGCAGGTAAAAGTTTGGATACAAATATTTCAAACTTATATCTCATGCTGTAGCATAAAGGCAAAGTTAAACCATGCAAGGAAAATGCCTATGCTCACTTGACTCATCACAAGAATTTTTGAACTTATGTGGTTAAATCAGGGAAGGATGTACTCAACGGAGATACCAACAAGTGAAATCTGTTTCCCCCTTTTTATTTAAGCAGATTATCCTCGAACTATAATTTCTTGAAGTGAACTCATGGGTAGCAATATCACTCACTAAGTTTTATTTGTCAGTATCATCTTGACGTTGCAAGATAACCCACCGTTTCAACAAGCAAGAATATGATTTATGCTCACTCTTATGAGGGAAGGAGATAATCATGGAGGTCCATGACATAGCTAACATTCAACCAATGAAAAGAGAAAGAAGGCAACATTATACCATGCCAACACATAGTTATACTACAAGCCCAACAACATTCTATAAAAGACTAAAGTGGGAAATGAAATTGCCCATGGATGGTAATAATTAACACCCTACAGGTTACCTAGTAGCTCTGCAGCAAGCAAAAGAGGTCAAGGAATACGGGTTTAATTAATCCATAAACATAAATGTAAAATGACTACATTGAGGCATTGTTACAATGCTTTAATGGCAAGAACCCTGGTTGTGTTTTAATGGTAGTTAAGGGAAATCTAAAGGATGAAAGAATGTGTCTAGCATTCCCCAAAGCCCAGACGTCCATCCTTTCCCATGTCGGGCATTATTTTCTTGACCAAAGGAAAATACAAGGATCCCTCATACAACACATGAAAATGCTTGGGGATAAAACACAGAATTATCCATGAATCAAATGGCTTCGATGCAAGGGGAAAAAGCAAAATTTTCATGAGAAAAACATCACCATGCCAAGCAGAAAACAAAGCAGCAACTCATACACCTTTGGCATACATTATTCACATAAAAGACATTTCTTATCTTGCACAACATGCCATAAAATGGAGATACAGATGTAAGCTAAAAGGGCATAAATTAAACTTGTTTTACCTTCTACAAATGGGTTTAACTATGAACATAAAGTCAGAATTATGAAATGCCATATCCCACCTTTTTCACCAATTACAACAGCCATCAACTGCAACAGTAGACACCAAACCCATTGCTAACAAATGACATGAACAACTCAGTCATAATATAGATATGGTTAATGAATTTGATTGCCCAATCAATGTGTTGTCAACACACACAGAGATTTCCACAACCATTACCATTTCCAAGCATGCACTAGATCTACACTCTTCTTATTAAGAAATCAAACTATGTACTTACGAGGCCACAACTGCCCATGAGGATCTCGTTGTTTACAACATTGTGAATCCCTGAATACAAGCTGGCTGCAAGATTCCTAGGCCAAGAATTGTCACGACTATACAAGAAAACACTCCATGCTTCTACTTGGGCTTCATCATGCCCATACCTTTTGAAATGGAGAAATTAAAAATAATAAAAGTAGAGATCCCACTCATCAACACATAATTTCCCTATATATATAACACACAGGTTTCATATGCAAAACGCAAGGGTTGTAAGATCCAGTCACTATTTGACATGGGATCATCCAAATTGGGGTTGGATCTATTATACACGGTAGAGAAAAGTCTGTGAACATGCTGGGCATAGCTTACCAGAGGCAGACCATCTTGCCATTAATTGGCATGCCCACACAATGGCATAACACATTTTTTATAAATAAAAATGCAACCAACTTAGTAACAGAGGATTACAATTCGTGGACAATCTATGCAAATAAAAATATGCAGCACATACATGGTTTCAAGCATTGTGCTTGCCCTCAATGCTTAGTTACCATAAACATTCTGTAATCACCATTCTTACAGCTATTGCAAATTATTGAAGAGTAGGAGTAAAGATATACCTTCTCATTGAGTGATTTCTGCAAACGCTTTCTGAAATGGTTTATCTATTGTTGTACCAATGCATTAATAAACAGAAATATCCTCTATAAATAACAAGTTGTATGTCTTTAATTCCAAGCATACTGATCGTTGTCGAGTCCTTTCTTACCTTGAGCTCTCTCACCCTTCCAACACAAAATGGAGCTCACTGAAATTTCACTCCACAATACCCACGGCCACGACGTAGAACACAAGGACAGAGGTGGGTAAAACGAGAGCCCACTGTCTTAACAATCACCCAGAGTGTAAAAACAAAATGGAGAACCCACAAAACGAAACCCACACTGTGTGTGACGCCCAGCAACAAAAGAGTGCCCAATACAATTAAAAAAAACGCCTCAAGCACTGTACATACGCCCAAAAATTAAAGGAATGCCCAATAAAACTAAAAAAATGCCTCAAAGCACTGTACATACACCCAACAATTAAAAGAATGCCCAATACAATTAAAAAAACGCCTCAAAGCACTGTACATACGCCCAACAATTAAAAGAATGCCCAATACAACTAAAAATATGCCTCAAAGCACTGTACATACGCCTAGCAATTAAAAGAATGCCCAATACAATTAAAAAAATGCCTCAAAGCACTGTACATACACCCAGGAATTAAAAGAATGCCCAACACGAATATAAATTGCCCCGTACTCTGTATATACGCCCAGCATTAAAAAGGAATGCCCATTACAAATAGAAAATGTCCCATGCTCTGTATATGTGCCCAGTAATGAAAAGAAATGCCCATTACAAATAGAAAATGCCCAATGCTCTGTATAGACGCCCAGTAATAAAAATAAATGCCCATTACAAATAGAAATTGCCCCATGCTCTGTATATACGCCCAGTAATAAAATAAATGCCCATTAAAAATAAAAACGAAACCCTAATGCAATTAAACCGCCCACTGTAATAAAAATCGAAATCCACTTGAAAAAGAAACGCCCAATACAAAAGAACGAACCCCACCACCAAGAACTCGCCCAATGCTCCAATAACGAACTTCCACTGAAAAACAAAAGCCCAAATACAAAAAAAATTAAACACCCATAACCCCAACAATTTACCAGCAGCCCTAAACTGAACTGATTAAAAAAAAAACCAAGAATCTTCTGAGTTTAAGGAATAGGAAAGGACATTCACATCCATACAATCACAATCTTAGCAGTAATCACGATGCCTTCTACCTTACTAAGTTCAGGAACATACCTTTGCCTTGTGGTCTGCCGCAAATTGACTCCCGTGCTCTCTGCTGTTTCTTTCTTCAGTGCTCCCGCTTGCCGACCGCAATGAACTCACCGATACCTCCCAGCCAAATGCTAGGGGTACTCTTATTCCCCCTCAGCCCCCCGAGTCGCAAAGGGGCCACACACAATCAGAGAGTAACTAGCTCCTCAGCTCGCCTCCAAGGCTGAGGTACCACTCAAGTCTGCTGAGGATTCCCAACTCCTACCAACAATCAGTCAGTCTCTATTCTGGCAGCATAACCATACCAATCTAAGAAAAAGTCCCATATTTCCCCCTCCCCCTTTCTTTTTATCCAAACTCAAACCCTAATTCCCCTTTCTCTTAGGTTTCCCCCCCCATTTTTCCTTTTGATTTTTTTATTTTCTTTTTTATTTTAATTTATTTCTTTATATTATTTCATTATATTTTTCATTTCAAAAACTCAAAGGTATGTGCGCTCATTATTAATTTCCTTTTATTTTCACATGCTTAAATTTATTTGTTTACAATTTGTTTGTAATGTAATTACACATATAGATATTTTCATTTTTCTAATTATAAGCATGTATTCATCATTGTAGTTCATCATTTTCCATCATTTAAATTTACCATTAATATATATATTTATGTATAAAGGATAAAGAGAGATTATGGTGATGGCAAACATGTATAGGGGAAAAATAAATGTATTACATAAAATGGATAAAGAGGAATTACAGGGAGGGATGGCGATTTAGTAATGGGAACTGGACAAGAAAAAGGGAGATGGGTTACTGGAAGATCAAGGCGATGGAGGATAGTTCAACAAGTCGACATGGATAATGAGAGGATAATGGTCTAAGTTTTTATTTTCCTTTTTTTTTTGAATTTCCATTTGTTAAGGCCACACTAAATTTCCCCCTGTTTCTATAAGGTCTTAGGCTTAGAGTTTAGATTCTGAGCTAGGCAATGTTTGGTTAAGGGAATTGCTTAAGGTTTTATTTAGGTGCTGATGACTTAGAGCTAAATAGGCTGACTCCTTCGACCACCTATATTGCGACGTCCCCTTCAGGTCGCACCACGTGCACCAAGGGTGCCACTCGCCTCTGGAATTTCTTTTGGCGACGTGCCCTTCAGGATGCACCACATGCTCCAAGGGTGCCACTCGCCGACTAAGTTTCTTCTATCCGACATGCCCTTCAGGATGCACCATGTGCTCCAAGGGTGCCACTCACCGACTGACTGATTGGTAGACCTCTATAACCCCTGGAGTCAACACTCCGCCAGGTGAACTGGTAGGAGACTAAGGGCTCTAAGGAATAAGGCCCCCACCTTATTGCGCACCCCTTAGAATCATCGTGAGCGACTGTCGCAGTCGGCCCTCACGGCATCGTGGGTCCTATCGAACTAGGTAATCGTTAACCTATAGTTCGAGCCACGACGGGAGTGCTAATAGGTGGTGGCAGGGCTGCTTTCTACCCCTCTCCCTCAACCTCTCTTCAATCGTGTGTGGCCCCTTTAATCCATATGTGAGTCAAGTCGGCAAGCTATCGTCAGCCTGCATCACCAATAATCATGTCATAAATTTCAACATCAAATCAAATGAAACATCATAATAAACATATCAACCCAAAAGCACACTCCCTGACTTAGTATGGAGTCCAAGGGGGTTCTACCGATGCCTCTGCATCCTCAAGGTCAAAAACCCTACACACTCAGAAAAACTGAGTCAATAGCACCCGTCTACATCAAATAGTAACACATCATGTCATATGTCAATCACATCATAATCAAATATAAAAGGTCTAACATAAAAAGGGTTCAGATCACTTGCGAGCAAGTGTCCTCAAATAGTAAGTGTTCTCAGTGCGCCAGAGCGGGTTGTTACATGTTTACTTAATTTCCTAAGAGGTTTGATTAAGGAAAGATTTCAGTTATCCATCTGATGATGGGACCCCTGTTGTTGCTAGGGTACCAATCAATAACTCTATTGTCCACTCCACCCCTTCCGGCTTATGGATGGTTCTCAACAATGTCGTGAATGGAAGAGTAGTTGCAGTTCCCAAAATCGCAAGTTAAGTAAGACTCGTCATTTAGATCTACGATAACATTTCATTTCTTGAATCATTCTAGTAATTATCCTTCCATTGAATGAAAATACTATTACTAATTATAATTTTCATGCTTTCTTCTAGGAATTGCTTCATTTGAAATTCTCTAGATCCAGGATAACACCGTTCATCCAAAAGGTATTCGGGTTCTAAATACCACACTTAAGAATGTACTCTAGGTTTCTAAGGGAATGATACGATCCTATTCCAGAATGCTATCATCGGGGATAAATTTGTTCAGGCTCATATAGATGGTTGATTCTTTAACTCTTTAATTATTATAAAATAACCAGGAAGGAAAAACCGCCTTTTGTAGGATTTTGATGCTTCATATTTATGAATCCTAGAATTGCATAGTTTAGTTACTGTTCTAGCTTACTCGAATGATTATGTATTTTAATTTAAAGAGTCCTTTCTCTCGAGTTAATATATATCAATGGAGGATCTTGTTGAGTGGGATAACTAGACTGTACAATTCTATACAGTTATAATAGTTATAATAATGAAATGTTTTCTCCTTTCCTCACGTGTCCAAACTCTACTAACCTTCCTGTATGAGTAGTTAAATGTGGAAATATTTATGCAATGTTTGTTACAACAACCGTATATATACATATATTTATATATCTATCTATGCATATATGGATCATTCTTTTAAGTTTTCGTTTGACATTTATTTTGTTTTCTATACTTAACTATCAAAATAGTTCTGTGTATTTACCCTACATCTATATATATATATGTGTGTGTGTGTGTGTGTGTGTGTGTGTGTGAGGTTTACTCCAAAATATCCTTTCAATAGTTTTATATGTTTAATTACTTCACATGTTTGATACGAAATTTAAATAGCGTTGAAATTATAATTCGGTTTTACGTACGCATATATACCAAATACCTAACATAACTGATACACCATGGTTTCATCATTAAATGCGTTAACTAATTCAGACTATAATTATAAAAGATAATACATAGCGACTTCAGTACCTATTTTTGTTAACCCTCTCAAATTGTACCTAAGAAGTTAATCATCGAGTAGACTTATTTCTTTATTTCATAACATAATCAACTCCCAAGGTTCACTCTAAAAATAATTTCATTTCACTTATCCATCATACAAGAAAATAACTTAGAAAAAAATAGGTAGGAGTACTTATTCGAAATAAAACTAGGACAACAAAAGGAACAACCAAGTTCATCCCAACCATAGAACGGAACAAAAAATCTACTTGCTCTGTTCACCCTCTAGCTTGACCATGAATCGATGAGGCAAAACTCCATAACTCCTCCTCAGCAATAGTCCTTCATTTTTAACAACCTTCTCCTTGCCTCACACTCTGAAAATAGTGTTCATAACAACAAGAGATAAATTATTTCCCCCAGCATACTAGGTAATGTCCTGCCTCCTCCCATATGCTATATATGCCAAAATCATTTGTGCCTAGGTCTTTTTCCCTTTGAGAATTTTCGAAGCTTCCCAAATCCCTGATTTTTAGGGCCTACCAATGGGAAAATTCTTGATTTTCCACTTGTATCATTCATCCCTGAGGTAGTTCCAACATGTTCCCCTCTCATGGATTCATGGTCAGCTGATTTCAACGTGGTTGTTCAATTTGTCCATAAAAAATAAATATAAAAATATTTGTTTCTTACAAGTGTCATAGTTAAAGAGTTAGTTGGATCAATTCAGATCTTTTCCCAACAATCATAATAATAAATTACAATGTACTAAATTTGCAATTCGGAATTGCCATAAATGACAATAATTTTCCAATTTCAAATTTACCAAAAACGGAAATAAATTCCTAAGTATTTTCAGACTTAAATAATTTATTTTTGGGGATATTAAAGTGGATTTTTAACCTCACCAAGTTGTAATCAATGATTTAAAATATCCTAATCATGTCCTCGCAAATGTAATTGTTGATGATATTACCAACTTGTATAAGTTTGAAAACTTCAGGTCATCATTTTTTCCATTATTTTTTTTTTCGCATAGAAATGAATTGAACAAACTTTGGCATGAGCAGTTTGGTTAACTAAATTATCACTCATGGAAGAAACAATGTAATCAACACATGGTGATCGGTCTTCCTCTTATTTCTTACAGAGACGGTCTTTGTATCGGTTGTGTTGTCAAAAATTATCATCGAGACAATTTTAAAAAACATGCCTCTTCGCACACCGCCCCTTTACTACTTGTTCACCGTGATTTTTGTTGTCCTCTTTCTCCTCCTTGTTTCTTTGGGTGCAAGTATTTATTAAATTTCGCTGATGAATTATCAAGATGTACTTGGGTTTACTTCTGAAAACATAAAAGTGAAGTGTTTTACAATTTTTTGTCCTACAAGGACCTTGTAGAAAAACAATTTGGAAATCAACTTCTGTAACGACCTTCTTGTTACGACAACAACTCTTTAATAGGTGCAATTTTTTTTTTTTCTTGGTTTAAGGTGTGTGCGTGCGTGTAAAAAGGAACATACACACTTGACTCTATGTCGCCACCCGACAACCAACATGACGCAACCTCGATGAACACAAACAGAAGGGGTTAAGGCTCCCTGCAAGTAGCTGCAAGAAATGAACGACCAAAGACATCAGGCGTGCAACAAGTAACTGCAAACAATAAATGACCAAACTGGGTCATGCACAGTACAAACATAGCAAGAAGAATCCATGGTAGTAGATTTTACTATTTCTGCACAGGAAAGCAGGGCGTTTAATCTTAGTCCTCTGCTCCGGAGAGAGAGAAAGTCAGATAGGCTTCTGGCAGACTGCTCAGGCAGAAACTAGTAATCCCCTCAGGTGTGTCGCAAGAGTGGAAACCCTGCCTTTAAAGGGCCCGAGACTCTTGATACAACACTGGATTCCTTATGCAGAAAATATGCACATACATATATACTAAGGCTACTGAAGGTGTCTAAACCCCGCCCGACACAAGCAGTCCAGGCAATGAAATCCAACCACGTACAACAAAATCAAAGGACAAACACGACCTTTATGGACGATGCAAGTCAGAAGGACTCTGAAAACGACCATCCACTAGAGAGACTCAACCACACAAAAAATAGACCATATACTTCATTGACTTCTATTAAACGACGAGTTACCAACCCTGCCTTAAATAATGTACATTTAGGTAACTGCCAATCCCCGATTACTGAATCATAATCATTGCATGTCCTTAGATTCAGGGACCCTACATTTACATGTTATCGATCATAAGAAGTTACCCTAACATCACCCAACAACCTTATCATCATCTTCTATATCACAATATCATGGAACTTAAAATAAGGATGACTAAGAATAGCATTGTAAATTGAACTAAAGATTTCTTTCATTACAACATTACAACAAAATAATCGCGATTAACTTGTTAAATTTGAAATCATTGGGAAACATAGAGAAAATTGGGATTTAAGGATTTTTTTAATTACAACTCATCCTTTATTCATCTTGAAATCATATTCTTTTAACAAAATAGCCTTGTTCTTGAACCAATAATGACCTTTCATTACCACGACATTGCAAATAGAATAATCGACGATTAACCTATTAAATTAAAATCAGAAGGGAAACATGTTGTAAATTTGTTTAATAGCAACCCAATTTACATGAAATTCCATTACTAACGCAATCATTAATAATTGTACATCCACAAACACCATATCATAATGACTCAATGCGCTTAGTTTGGGACATTAACTAATCTGCTATTGATGATAATTAGTTGTCATCCCCACCATAAAATATCAACCATTTTCATTCTTTATTGTAATAGCTATTACCCTGTCATCACATTACATTTGATACTTTGTTCATGTTGACTACATTAACCTGAAACAGAATCCGCAATACATTCACTACAGTATTCTTCTATAAAAATCTCATTTCATCTGGTATGCTGTCAACATCTAATTTCATTTTATATTTGCATTATTGATTGCATTTTATATTTGTCATTTAAATAACCACAGGTCGCATTACTGCCACCTTCCATAAACCAATATGACCACGACATTTCATATTTGCAATTTATTTATAAAATAATAAAATCAACAGGATATCACTAACTACGATGATAGATTATAATATAGTACATATTAAGGGCAACCGAATACTAAGGCCAGAAACTACGATACGAAATATGAATTAAAGAGGCAACAAAACACTGATGAAGGCAAGAATAAAATAAATAAAAATAGAGCGATAGTATGATGAGGGCAATAACTTCGCTGCATAAATCAAATAAATAAGGCAACACAAAATCGGGAATCCCTCCTCAGTCAGAGCGAATGAACCATGTGTTCTAAGAAGTTTGTGGCTGAAAAGAGTGCACTGTCCAAGTCTGTGGTCTTAGCGGTACTGACTTACCCAAGAATGAGCTGTCATAAATGAAGGAGAACTATTGGGATAGGTCGGGGTCTTAAAAAAAGGCGTAACAAGGTTAAGGCGATGATCGTTTTAGAAAATGGCATTTTGCTCCTCCTGGATCATTGCCATCCTTCGTGCATGCACCCAACCGGACTGTCATTCCTCTCCTAACACATAGGCATACTGGAAACGATGACAACTACATAAGGCAATACCAGAGAACCTGTGAGGATCCCACGACCGCACAGTACGTGTAACTATTCTGCGGGATAAAAATGAATTGAAGGGGTGGGTCGCAGCCAACCAGTCTCAGCAACGCTGGAGGTTGTCTCTGTCTCTCAGGGATTAAAATCATTGTGAAAAGAAAAGCGCCATCTCAGGGCAACATAAGCCACACGAAATTCGATCCCAGGTCGAGCCTAAATGCGGTCATAGGGAAAAGACACAGAAAAACAAATGCAGGTATAATCCAGGATATCCATAGCACCGACTTCAATGCAGGCTGGCTAGAGATGAATTTGCGGGCTATAAAACAAATAGTGTCAAAAAAAAGTGTGTAAACAAACCCTCAACGAAGAACGAATCTCCACAATTTACCACAAAGGGTCAATCGCTCGCCGAAAGAGGTTCACAAACTGGGTAAAATTTGCTCACAGTGAAAACGTTGTCAATGATAAAAATGGAGGGGTTCACTGACTTATAAGTCATGGTTACAAGCGTTGAGTTACCAGCGCGGTGATAATTGCCGATTAAAATTTTTGAAGGATACAATCGCGAAATCTATTTGCTGAGGTTTCGGCCACCAACCCAAGGAACACTTCCCAAGCATTCTTAAAGGAAAAATAAGAAAATGAAAAGGGGGCAATATACAAACCCTAAACTAATTCAATCCGTAAATAATTAAAAAAAAAAACGCAGAGATCAAAATACCAAATCGCAGAGAAGTTTTGGGCAATCGCCACGCTGAGTGGATCAACACCACACAGAAGGAATTACAGAGTTCAGAGGTGCGCATTCGCGGGGTAACCCCCAACAAGTTATAACACAAGGATTTGCAGAAAAATAAAAATAGAACGCAGAGATGTATCACCAAAAAAATGCCGAGAAGGGTTATTTACATTCGCAACTACCAAGTGGAGGAAAATCAACACAGTCTACAAATTTAAAAAAATAAATGGAAGGGAAGGACCATTAACGCACAGTCATACAGACAAGATATAAAACTCAGTCATGAAGCTAAAAATCAATTTACCCGTTAAAACACATACATATCTAACCATATATCCAATGCTTTCTACTCTACCAGAAATAAAAATCATACCGTTGCCTTTCGCTCGCTTCGGATGACATCCTGCACTCTATACCACTCCGGCTACATCGGTACCTCCCAGCCAATCGCTAGGGGTAATATTCTCCCCCCTTATCCCCCCGAGCCGCAAAGGGGCCACATGAGATCCAGAAGATAAGTCTAGCTTCTCATATCACCTCACAAGGCTGAGCTACCACTCCCAATACAAGCTGAGAAAATCCCAACTCCTCACAAGAAAACAATGAAGACACAATTTGGCAGCGTAACGATATACTAATAGTCCATCCCCCTTCTTCCTCCTCCTCCCTTTCTTTTATAGATTTTTCAGACCCACCCATGCCCTAAATCACATTTAATTTAAGTTTTAATGAAAACCCCTAAAAATTCTCTGTCTTACAAGTGTCACTCATCCGCCACGTTTCTCCAAAATTATTTTCTTTAAATTTATTAAAAGACTCATTTCCCTATTTTTATTATTCCCTTTCTTCCCCTTTTTTATTTTATTTATTTAATTTTTTTTTTAAACCAAAAAGGTAAATGCGCTAATTAATCTTTTCATTTTATTTTTAAATTCATAACTTTTTATACTCCCACACATTAAATAATTTTATTTCTTCTTTAGAAATTTTAAAACCATTAGTTTTAATTTAATTCTTACTCTCATTATTTACCCCAAGAATTTTATGAAGACCTAACTATTACTTAAGTGGGTTTTTGTTTGAATTTATATTTTTATGAGGGCCTTTTTCTTAAGGTTACACTAAAATTTTTACCCTAAAAAAGTCTTAGGCTTAGGACTTAGATTCTGAGCTAGGCGACAATTGGTTAGGGAAGTTGTTTAAGGATTTCTTAAGGCATTAATGTCTTAGGGCCGTCTAGGTTTATTTATTCCTCATCATTAGTGCGACGTGCCCTTCAGGACGCACTACATGCTCCAAGGGTGCCACTCGCCTCGTTTGTTTCTTTTTCGCAACGTGCCCTTGAGGATGCACCACGCGCTCCAAGGGTGCCACTCGCTTCTTGTGTTTCTTTTGTGCAATGTGCCCTTCAGGATGCACCACGTGCTCCAAGGGTACCACTCGCCAACTTGACTGATTGGTAAACATCTATAACCCCTGGAGTCAACACTCCGCCAGGTGAACTTGTGGGAGACTAAGGGCTCTAAGGAATAAGGCCCCCTCCTTATTGCGCGCCCCTTAGAATCATCATGAGCGACTGTCGTAGTCTTCCCTCATGGCATCGTGGATCCTCTCGAACTACGTAATCGTTAACCTACAGTTTGAGCCATGGAAGGAGTTCTAGTAGGCTGTAGTAGGGCTACTATCCACACCTCTCCCTCAACCTCTCTGGAAATCGTGTGGCCCCTTTAGTCCATATGTGAGTCTAGTCGACAAGCTATCGTCAGCCTACATCATCAACAATTATGTCAAAAATGTCAACATCACATCATCAAATCAAATGAAATATCACAGTAAATAAATCAACCCAATAGCACACTCCCTTACTCAATCCGGAGTCCAAGGGTGTTCCATCGATGCCTTTGCATCCTCAAGGTCCAAAAACCCTGCACACTCAATAAAACTGAGTCAAAAGCACCTCTCTACATCAAGCAGTAAAACGTCATGTCATCTATCATAACGCATCATAATCAAGGATAAATGTTTTGACATCACAAAATTACAAATCACTTGTGAGCAAGTTTCCTCAAAGAATAAGTTTCTCAGTGCGCCAGAGCGGGATGTTACATACACCCCCTCTTGGTCTAAACTTCATCCTGAAGTTTCTCAGTATAAATGCCAAAATAAAAGTACCATAGTATCATAAGTCTATCGATCAAACAAAAATGGGAACTGCTGGCGCATATCATATGCGTCCTCCCAGGTCGTCGAGTGTGGACTATAACTGTCCCACTAGACCTTGACCTGATCTACCGTTCGCCGTCGTAACTGTCGAACGCGATGATCTAAGATGTGGACCGGCTCAGTCGTGAGCACTCCCTTGTCCGATACTTGCAAGGAACTCATGTCAATCACATGTGTAGGATCACTAATATAATGTCTCAAAACAGATACATGAAAAACATCGTGCATACGCCTCAAAGAATTAGGCAAGGCTAGTCGATAGGCCACGGGCCCCTTTCTCTACATGATCTCGAAAGGTCCTACGAACCTAGGAGAGATTTTAGCTCCCTTTCCAAACTTGATCGAACTCTTATGTAGTTTAACCTATAAGAAGACTCGATCGTCGACCTCGTAACTACGGTCGACTCGGTGTGCATCGGCATAACTCTTCTGTCGATCCTGCGCTTCTTTAATCCTTTGTCTTATGGTTTGCATTTGCTCTTCCATTTCTTGGATTTCTTCTATTCCCACCAGGACCCTATCCTCAAGCCGATCCCAACTCAAGGGTTTCTGACATGGTCACCCATAAAGAAACTCAAAAGGCGCCATCTTAATGGTGCTCTGGTAGCTGTTGTTGTAAGCGAACTCGACTAGAGGCAAGAATTCCTCCCAACGCTTTTGTTGGTCCATCACGTACATGCGCAACATGTATTCGAAGGTTTGGTTCGTTCGTTCGGTCTTTCCATTAGTCTCCGGGTGATACACAGTACTAAAATTACATTGGGCTCCCAAGGCCTCTTCGAAACTCATCCAAAATCGTCCAGTAAACACCGATCCTCGATCGGATATAATCTTCTTAGGCACGCCATGCAGTCTCACAATCTCACTGATGAAAACTCTCGCTCTGTTAGGCACCTGATATGTCGTACGCATAGGAATAAAGTGGGCACTCTTCGTCAGAGTGTCAACTACTATAAAAATCGAGTTGTGTCTCCTTTCCATCAATGGAAATCCAACAATAAAATCCATCGAAATAACTTCCCATTTCAATTTCAGAATGGCATGTGGTTGAAGTAATCCTACCGGGTGTCTATGTTCAGCCTTTACTTGCTGACACTCTAGACATCTAGCCACAAAGTTGACTATGTCGGCCTTCATTCCCTTCTAGAAGAATAAGGGTTTAAGGTCTGCCCTCATCTTCATGACTCTTGGGTGAGCCATGTAAACTACTCTATGAGCCTCACTCGGGATCAACATCCTCAACTCGTCGTTTGGCGGTACATAAATCCGACGTCTAAAACTCAATAAACCATCGCTATCAAATGAATATCCCTCATATCATGGTACCATCATTGTGTTTTGTCCGATAAAATCCTTGACTTCTTTGTACCAGTCATCATCACGCTGTAAAGTGAGAATCTTCTCACGTAGATTTGTCTGAAGAGGTAACACTGAAAAGATGCATGGTCTCCGACTCAAAGCGCCAGCCACTCGGTTCACTGTTCCCTTTATGTAAGTAATATCAAAGTCATACTCACTAATCAATTCCGACCAACACTGTTGTCGCGCGTTCAGGTCGCTTTGCGTAAAAATGTGTTGTAGTCCAGAATGATCAGTCTTTAATTCAAATTTTCGTCCAACAAGGTAGTTTCTCCAAACCTTCAAGGAATATACGATGTCTAATAACTCCAAATCATGCGTCGCATAGTTCTCCTCATGCCTTCTTAGCTTCCTCGAAATGTAAGCAATCACTCATCCGTCTTGCATCAAGACTCCGCCTAAACCTTCCTTGGATGCATCAGTGCATACCAATAAGTCTGCGTCCATGTCCGAGACCTTTAGTATCGATGTTGTGGTCAACAACACTTTAAGCCTCTGAAATGCTTCTGTGCATTTCTCGGTCCAAACAAACTTCTTGTTTTTCTTCTACAATTCCATGATCGGATTTGCTATCTTCGAAAATCCCTCGACAAACCGTCGATAGTATCCGTCTAAACCCATAAAACTATGCACTTCTATGACATTCGTCGGCGCAGGCCATTCCATAATAGCCTCAACCTTTGTTGGATCCATGGCGATACCTTTGTTGGAGATGACATGCCCTAAGTAGTGAATCCTCGATTAGTAAAAAGAGGATTTGGACAGCTTCCCATACAATTTGTGCTCTCGCAGACACTGTAGTACCAAGCGCAACTACTCGTCATGCTCCTCTGTCGTCCGAGAGTAGATCAAGATATTGTTAATGAATACTTGGAGGAACTTGTCCAAGTACTCTAAGAACACCCCATTCATCAAACTCATGAATACTCCTGGGGCGTTTGTCAATCCAAACGGTAAAATAGTAAACTCGTAATGTCCAAATCTCGTCTTAAAGGTGGTCTTAGGGATGTCATCCTCCTTGATCTGTAACTAGTGATACCCAGATCGCAAATCGATCTTCGAGAACACCGTCGCACCCTTCATTTGATCGAATAGATCATCAATTCTTGGTAAGGGATAATGATTCTTGATCGTAGCCTTGTTCAGTTGATGGTAGTCAATGCAAATCCTCCATGATCCGTCCTTCTTTCGTATGAAAATAACCGGTGCACCCCATGGTGACACACTAGGATGTATCAGTCCGAGGTCCAACAACTCCTTCAGTTGCATTTTCAACTCTTGCAACTCCAGGGTCGACATCTAAAAAGGCGTTCTTGCTATCGGTTCGGTCCCCTGTTTCAGGTCTATGGTAAACTCCAGTTCCCTTTCCGGCGACATCCCGGGTAATTCCTCTGGAAATACATTCGCAAAATCCTTCACCACTGGAAGGTGTTCTAGACCTTCCGTTACTCCCTTTTCATTTAGCGCGAGGATCTCATAAAGCTTGCACCCCTTGCGCATACTCTTCCAAAACTGTAAGGAAGAGATGAACCTCAGGGATACTCCCTGGTTCCGTCCTACAATCACACGTCTCTATCCTTGATCATCGACCAAGCTCAACCATTTCGTCTTATAGTTGAGTATCGCCTCATGCGATTCCAAACAATCCATACCAATCACGACATCATAAGATCCTAAGATCGTGACGTACAAGTTGACCCTCATGGAAAACTCTCAAAGGTTAAGGGCATAGCCCGTAACCTTTCCTCCAACCTTTTGTTTGGCTCTTGAAGCCATCTCTACAAAGCTAAACTCATTCTGTTCGACTGCCTTTACCTTAATCCTTTTTAGCGCTGCACCAGAAATGAAACTCTTAGTAGCTCCTGGGTCTATCAAAATACTAAGGGCCTGGTCAGTGATAGTACCTGTCGTCTTGAGAACAGTCGACTGGTGCTCTACCTGGTGGTTATTCACCGCTACATGAATCTAATGGGGCTTGCCCATATCTCCCACTGTAGTGGGTCTGGCCAATCCAGATGCCCTGGTCCTCTCCATAGGACAGTCACACTGGTAGTGTGGCTCCCCACACGTCCAACACCCCTTCTTCCGCCCAGTAGTCCTGGTACCCGAAGTAGAAGATAAATGCCCACCGGCCTGAAACCCTGGTCTGTTCTGCTAAACAAGCCTAAAATTCTACTGTTGCGGGCGACGTTGCTGCTGGTGCTGTGGTCCTCAATAAGGTGTCCGTAGCTGAGGTGGCGGTCGCTGGGGTGTAGCAAAAGTGGATCCCCTCTGGAAGCCACGATATCTCGGCGTATGTCTTGTTGGTGTCTGATGCTGTGGCGTACCAGATGAACCCTTCCTTGCAGGTCTCGCGGGGGTCCTGGTATGACCCCCACTGATAAGCTCCTCCTCGGCTATGAGGGCCTTTTTTACAACATCGTGTAAAGTTTGAGGCATCAAGATCCTAACCTTTGCACGCAGGCTGCCGTTAAGGCCAAACACGAACCGATTGACCTTGAGCTTCTCAGTGTTGAGGTGCGGAGCATACTGGAGTATCTCCATAAAACGTGCCTCGTACTCGGGCACCGTACGACCTCCCTGTCATAAAGCATTGAACTCATTGAGCTGACGCTCAATGAATTCCTCTGAAAGGTACCTCTCTCAGAACCGTTCCTCAAACAATTCCCATGACATGTATTCAACGACCATGTTCAGCTGCAGCAGGAGCGTCTTCCACCATACAAGAGCGCTCCCCTTTAGTTGAAAGACCACCATGCGGACCTTCATGTTGGAGGTATAATCACGAAGTGCAAAGCTCATCGCCATATTCTCCAACCATGCCTCGACAGCGGCACCATCCGGGGCACCAAAGAACTCAGGAAATTTTACCTTCTCGAGTTCACGGTGAATGCTACCTGTAACTGTCGGTGCGCGTGGCGGAACCTCAGCGGGTGCCGGTGCCCTGGCCTCGTCTCTGTCCAATCGACTGATCAATGCCTCAGACATGTGCTGAAAGGACCTCATCATCTCGACCACATCTCCAACTGCTATCTGCTCCTGTCCAAGAACCTACTCGCCTCCCTCGGGGTTAGACCACTCAGGCGTGGATGCTATTGGAGGCGTCACGCCTCCTCCCCTAACACCTCGTCGTCTGCCTCAACGACATCCTCTAACCGTGATTACCTGCATGCACACAATCAACTCGATCAACAACAGGTTGATCAATAAAATCATGTCATGAAAGCCATAGCGAATCCCAAGTCGCGGGTCAAACCCGCTCTGATACCATATGTAATGACCTCCTTGTTACGACAACAACTCTTTAACAGGTGAAAAATTTTATTTTATTTTATTTTTTGTTTAAGGTGTGTGCACGTGTGTAAAAAGGAACATACACACTTGACTCTACGCCGCTACCTAACAACCAACAAGACGCAACCACGATGAACACAACCAGAAGGGGTTAAGGCTCCCTGCTAGTAGCTACAAGAAATGAACGACCAAAGACATAAGGCATGCAACAAGTAACTGCAAACAATAAACGACAAAACTAGGTCATGCATAGTACGAACATAGAAGGAAGAATCCATGGTAGTAGATTTTACTATTTCTGCACAGGAAAGCAGGGCGTTTAATCTTAGTCCTCTGCTTCGGAGAGAGAGAAGGTCAGATAGGATCCTGGTCGACTGCTCAAGCAGAACCTAGTAATCCCCTCAGGTGTGTTGGAAGAGTGGAAACACTGCCTTTAAAGGGCCTGAGTGTAACATCCCGCTCTGGCGCACTTACCAAACTTATTCTTTGAGGACACTTGCTCGCAAGTGATCTGGATTTTTATGATGATAAAACTTTTTCCTTCATTATGATGCGTTAAGATATATGACATGATGTTTTTACTACGTTGATGTAGACAGGTGTTGCTGACTCAGTTTCATTGAGTGTGCAGGGTTTCGGACCCTGAGGATGCAGAGGCATCGGTGGAACTCCCTTGGACTCCATATTGAGTCAGGGAGTGGGCTATTTGGGTTGTTTCATTTACGGTGATATTGTTTTGATTTGATGCTATTGATTTTATGATATGTTGTTGACATGATCTAACATGATGGTTGATGATGTAGGCTGACGATAGCTTTCTGACCAGACTCACATAGGGAGTAAAGGGGCCACACACGAGTTCCAGATATATTGAGGGAGAGGTCTGGACACCAGCCCTGCCACAGCCTACTAACACTCCCGTCGTGGCTCGAACTGTAGGTTAACGATTACCTAGTTCGAGAGGATCCACGATGCCATGAGGGCAGACTGCGATAGCCACTCATGATGATTCTAAAGGGCGCGCAATAAGGCAGGGGCCTTATTCCTTAGAGCCCTTAGTCTCCCACAATTTCACCTGGCGGAGTGTTGACTCCAGGGGTTATAGAGTCTACCAATTTGTCAAGTCAATGAGTGGCACCCTTGGAGCACGTGGTGCATCCTGAAGGGCATGTCGTGCAAAGAAATGCAAGTCAACGAGTGGCACCCTTGGAGCACGTGGTGCATCCTGAAGGGCATGTCGCGCAAAGAAATGAAAGTCAGTGAGTGGCACCCTTGGACCACGTGGTGCATCCTGAAGGGCACGTCGCGCAACAGAAGTGAAGAAGGCAAGTGGAACCCTTGGAGCATGTAGTGCGTCCTGAATGGCACATCGCATGGATGATGATGATGAGACAACCTATATGACCCTAAGAGATTAACGCCTAATAAAATTCTTAAAACGACGCCCCTAATTAAATTGTCGCCCTGTTCAAATCAAAACCTAAATTAAAACATCTCTAAGTTAAATTTAACAAGCCCTAAGAAAAGATGCTACAAAAATAAACCTAGGGCATAAACTAAAACCCTTCTAGGTGTTAATTAAGGTCTTCTTAAAAGTAAAGGGGGTAAAGTAATGAGGGAATTAAATAAAGTGAAACCCATGGCTTTTAAATGATAAAGAAGAAATAAAATTTATTAAAGTGTGGGAGTATAAAAGCTACGAATTTAAAAATATATTTAAAAGATTAAAAACACATTTATATTTTGGGTTCAAAAATAAAAATAACAAGAGAGAATAAATAAGGAGTAAATTAAGGAGTAAATAAGGAGTAAATTAAGGAGTAAATTAAGGAGCGATTTTTGGGGGAGTGAGGGAATTGAGTCTTTTAATTTGTAAAAAATAAATTAATTTTGGGAGAACCCTAGGGATGAGTGACACTTGGACGACGGATATTGTTTAGAGGTTTGTCAATAAAAATTAATTAATTAATGATTAGGAAAGAGGTGGGTCTCATTTTTTTCTATAAAAGAAAGGGAAAGGAAGGAAGAAAGGGAAACGGTTAGCGTAACGTTACGCTGCCGATTTGTGGCTTGACGGGTTGCTTGTGTGGAGTTGGGTTTATCTCAGCTGTGTTGGAGTGGTAGCTCAGTCGTGGAGGCGAGCTGAGATGCTAGTCTATCTCTGGTTCTTGTGTGGCTCCTTTACGGCTCGGGGGGCTAAGGGGGAAGTAGAGTACCCCTAGCATTTGGCTGGGAGGTACCGGTGAGCCTTTCACGGTCGGCGAGCGGGATGCGGCACAGAGCGCGGGACGTCTTCCAATGCGGGCGTAAGGCAACGGTATGATTTTAATTGGTAAAGTAGAAAGCATTTTATATTCGGAAAATTTACTGTTATTGATTATAATATGGTGAGATTGTTTTGGCATTATATTTTCGGCAATTTCGTTCAGCAATGTTATTGTGAGTTGTTTTGGCAATGTTGAATTTGTTACCGCCGCTTTTGGCCATGAGGAGAAGGTATGTTGTTCGGCGTTTTAGGGTATGCAGTGTAGATATGGGGTTTGAATCTGGGCTTGAATGCGTTGATCTACGTTCTTTTGATAACTGTGATTTGAAGAATACCTCTGTGTTTTTAATGCTTTTCTACGTGTGAAAATGGTCTGCATGTGGTCTACGTTTTAAGTACCAATGCATGAGTTTTTAAATACGAATGCTCTTTGATTACTTTTTACTTTTACATATATGGTCCTTTTAAATTACTGTCACTAGAAAATTCTCATATTAATTACTAATATCGTTATATACTGTCATGGTAACTGTTGTTACTTTAGGGATCGACATTTGTATGTTGTTATTCTTATATGTGGTGCTTCTCAAATAGTGTCATTTGAATAAGGTCCTTTAAAATACTATTATTGATATATACTGCCATTGAATTATGAGGTTAGGTTGTTGGCTCTCAACCTGAAGTTAATTATAAGGATGATGTCAAATTATATTTTAGACATTAAGGTAAAATAATGTTATCCTATCAGCAAGAACCATTA
>ML782860.1:79389-102470 GCA_009831015.1 Picea engelmannii | reverse complement strand
CATTTTCTCATAATATAAAAGTAACGATAATTTTGTTTAGGGTAATGTCATTTGCATTATAAGGAAAAGGTAATGATGGTGCTAGCAAAAGGGAATGAAATTGTAGCCACAGTTACTGAAATATGGTTATTATGTATATTGCCTTCTATATTGTAATTTTCAATTAAGATGTTACTTATAAATATGATGTTATTTTATGGCATTATCATTAAAATTTATGATCATTTGACATCGCATGGAGAGCTCCTCTTGTTTAATGAAATGTTTTTATCTTGTAAGGTCATTAAAATTTCGGTAGTTGTAGCCTATAAGAGGTATTGAAGTTGTAAGATCATTGTCGGGAAATGTGAGATAAAGGAAAGATGGTTAATATTTCGTGACAGTGATATCATAGTTTTTATTGTTGTTAATAACAAATATGGTGCAGTAACCTTGACTTACGTACAATAAATTACTCCGAATTAGTGAATTAAGGTGGTTGTTCATTTAAACAGTGTTGAACTTGGGTTTCATTGTCAGAGTCCTTTAGTCACGCTCCTTCCGTAAGGGGCGTAATTGTTCTTCTTATTTTGTTATACTTGATTGTGGTCAGTTTTACTTTGTCGCTAAATGTTTGCGTTGTGCACCTTATGCCTATGGTGGTTTATTGATGCAGTTACTCATCGTGTGCCTTTAGTCTTCTTGTGATGAATATTGTGGTCGCGTCTTGTCGGTTGTCTAGGGCATCGCACAGTTAGCGTGTTGTTACTTTTACACGTGCGCACACACTTAAGGAAAAAATAAAAATAAAAAAATTTGCACCTGTTATTAGAATGGTTGTTGTAACGAAAGGCGGTTCATTACATATGGTATCAGAGCGGGTTCGACCCGAGACTTGGGATTCACTACGGGTTTCGTTGACATGATTATGATGATTATTCTATCGCTGATCGAGCTAATTGTTGTGTGCATATAATCATGGTTAGAGGACGCTGCGGAGGCAGATGATGGGGTGCTAGGGGAGGAGGTGTGATGCCTCCAACAGCATCCACGCCGGAGGGGTCTAACCCCCAGGGAGGCCAACAGGTCCTTGTGCAGGAGCAGATCGCAGTTGCCGATGTTGTGGTGATGATGAGATCTTTCCAGCGCATGTCTGAGGCGCTGATCCACAGAATGGATAGAGAGGAGGCCAGGGCGCTGACACCTGCTGAGGTTCTGCCGCGCGCACCGGCCGTTACAGGTAGCATTCACCGTGAACTCGAGAAGGTGAAATTTCCTGAGTTCTTTGGTGCCCCGGACGGCGCAGCCGCTAAGGCATGGTTGGAGAATATGGCGATGTGCTTCGCACTTCGCGATTATACCTCCAACATGAAGGTCTGCATGGAGGTCTTCCAACTAAAGGGGAGCGCTCTTCTATAGTGGAAGACGCTCCTACCGTAGTTGAACATGGCCGTCGAAGACGTGTCATGGGAACTATTCGAGGAACGGTTTCGGGAGAGGTATCTTTGAGAGGAATTCATTGAGCGTCAGCTCAATGAGTTCAACGCATTACGACAGGGAGGTCATACAGTGCCCGAGTACGAGGCACATTTTATGGAGCTGCTCCGGTATGCTCCGCATCTAGACACGGAGAAGCTCAAGGTCAACAAGTTCGTGTTTGGCCTTAACAGCAACCTGCGTGCAAGGGTTAGGATTCTGATGCCTCAAACCTTGCACGACGCTGTCCAAAAGGCCCTCATAGCCGAGGAGGAGCTTATTAGTGGGGGTTAGACCAGGACTATTGGGATGAAGAAGGGGTGTTGGACGTGTGGGGAGCCACACTACCAGCACGATTGTCCTGTGGAGAGGACCAGAGCGTCCGGATCAGTGGGACCTACTACAGTGGGAGATATGGGCAAGGCCCATCGGGTTCATGTAACGGTGAATAACCGCCAGGTAGAGCACCAGTCAACTGTGCTCGAGACGACAGGTATTGTCGCTGACCAGACCCTTAGTATTTTGATAGACCCAGGTGCTACTGAGAGTTTTATTTCTATTACAGCGCTGAAAAGGATTAAGGTAAAGGCAGTCGAACAGGATGAGTTTAGCCTTGTGGAGATGGCTTCTGGAGCCAAACAGAAGGTTGGAGGAAAGGTTACGGGCTGTGCCCTTAACCTGGGAGAGTTTGTCACAAGGTTCAACTTGTACGTCACGATCTTAGGGTCTTATGACGTGGTGATCGGCATGGATTGGTTGGAATCGCATGAGGCGATACTCAACTGTAAGACGAAACGGTTGAGCTTAGTCGATGATGAAGGGAAAAGACGTGTGATAGTAGGACGGAACCAGGGAGTATCCCTGAGGTTCATCTCTTCCTTACAGTTTCGAAAAAGTATGCGCAAGGGGTGCAAGCTCTATGTGGTCCTTGCGCTCAACGAAAAGGTAGTAGCAGAAGGTCTAGAACACCTTCCGGTGGTGAAGGAGTTGGCGGACGTATTTCCAGAGGAGTTTCCTGGGATGCCGCCAGAAAGAGAATTGGAGTTTACTGTAGACCTGAAATCGGGGAATGAACCGATAGCGAGAACGTCTTATCGGATGTCGACCCCGGAGTTGCAAGAGTTAAAAATGCAACTGAAGGAGTTGTTGGACCTGGGATTGATACGTCCTAGTGTGTCACCGTGGGGTGCACCAGTTATTTCATTCAGAAGAAGGATGGATCGTGGAGGCTTTGCATTGACTATCGTCAACTGAACAAGGCTACGATCAAGAATCAGTATCCCTTACCAAGAATTGACGACCTGTTTGATCAAATGAAGGGGGCGACGGTGTTCTCTAAGATCGATTTGCGATCAAGGTATCACCAGTTACGGATCAAGGAGGATGACATCCCTAAGACTGCTTTTAAGACAAGATTTGGACATTATGAATCTACGGCTTTACCTTTGGACTGACAAACGCCCCAGGGATATTCATGAGTCTGATGAACGGGGTGTTCCGCGAGTACTGGGACAAGTTCGTCCAAGTATTCATTGATGATATTTTGATCTACTCTTGGATGACGAAGGAGCATGACGAGAACTTGCGCTTGGTACTACAGTGGTTACGAGAACACAAATTATATGGGAAGCTGTCCAAATGCACTTTTTATCAATCAAGGATTCACTACTTAGGGCAAGTCATCTCCGGCGAAGGTATCACCGTGGATCCATCCAAGGTTGAGGCTATTATGGAATGGCCTGCGTCGACGAATGTCACAGAAGTGCGTAGTTTTATGGGTTAGCGGGATACTATCGACGGTTTGTAGAGGGATTTTTGAAGATAGCAGGCCCGATCACGGAGTTGTAGAAGAAAAACAAGAAGTTTGTGTGGACAGAGAAATGCGCAGAAGCATGTAGGAGGATTATGGAGTTTTTGACAACAACGTCGATACTAAAGGTCCCTGACATGGACGTAGACTTCTTGGTATGCACTGACGCATCCAAAAAAGGTTTAGGTGGAGTCTTGATGCAAGACAGACAAGTGACTGCTTACATTTCAAGAAAACTGAGAAGGCATGAGGAAAACTACGCGCCGCACGACTTGGAGTTATTAGCCATAATTTATGCCTTAAAGGTATGGAGACACTACCTTGTTGGACGAAAATTTGAATTAAGGACTGATCATTGTGGATTACAACACATTTTTACGCAAGGTGACCTGAACGCGCGACAACGGCGTTGGTCGGAATTGCTTAGCAAGTACGACTTCGAGATTACTTACATAAAGGGAACAGTGAACCGAGTGGCAGATGCTTTGAGTCGGAGGCCACGCATCTTTTCAGTGTTGCCTCTTCAAACGAATCTACGTGAGAATATTCTCACTTTACAGCGTGACGATGACTGGTATAAAGAAGTCGAGGATTTTATCGGACGAAACACTATGATGGTACCATGATATAAGGGATTTACTTTTGACAGTGATGGGTTATTGAGGTTTAGAGGTCATATTTACGTACCGCCAAACGACGAGTTGAGGATGTTGATCTTGAGTGAGGCTCATAGAGTCGTTTACATGGCTCACCCTGGAGTAATGAAGATGAGGGAAAACCTTAAGCCCTTGTTCTTCTGGAAGGGAATGAAGGCCGACATAGTCAACTTTGTGGCTAGATGTCTCGAGTGTCAGCAAGTAAAGGATGAACATAGACACCTGGAAGGATTACTTCAACCACATGCCATTCCAGAATTGAAATGGGAAGTCATTTCGATGGATTTTATTGTTGGATTTCCCCTGACAGCAAGGAGACATGACTCGATTTTTGTGGTGGTAGACACTCTGATGAAGAGTGCTCACTTTATTCCTGTGCGTACGACGTGTCAGGCACCGGATATAGCGATAGTTTTCATGAGTGAGATTATGAGGCTGCATGGAATGCCTAAGAAGATTATATCCGATCGAGGATCAGTGTTTACTGGACGATTTTAGATGAGTTTCCAAGAGGCCTTGGGAACTCAACTTAACTTTAGTACTGCGTATCACCCAGAGACTGACGGACAGAAAAAACGTATGAACCAAACCTTGGAAGACATGTTGTGCATGTACGTGATGGACCAAAAAAAGCGTTGGGAGGAATTCTTGCCTCTTGTAGAGTTCGCTTATAACAACAGTTACCAGAGCACCATTAAGGTGGTGCCTTTGAGTTCCTTTATGGGCGACCGTGTCGGACGCCCTTGAGTTGGGATCGGCTTGAGGATAGGGTCCTGGTGGGACCAAAAGCAATCCAAGAAATGGAAGAGCATATGCAAACCATAAGACAAAGGATAAAAGAAGCACAGGATCGACAGAAGAGTTATGTCGATGCGCACCGAGTCGATCGTAGTTACGAGGTCGACGATCGAGTCTTCTTGCGGGTTAAACCGCATAAGAGTTCGATCAAGTTTGGAAAGGGAGATAAACTCTCTCCTAAGTTCGTGGGACCCTTCAATATTGTGGAGAGAAAGGGGCCCATGGCCTCTCGACTAGCCTTGCCTGATTCTTTGAGGCATATGCACGAAGTTTTTCATGTATCTGTTTTGAGACATTATGTTAGTGATCCTACACACGTGATTAACGTGAGTTCCTTGCAGGTATAGGATGAGGGAGAACTCACGGTTGAGCCAGTCTACATTTTAGATCATCGCGTTTGACAGTGATGACGTCAAACGGTAGATCAGGTCAAGGTCCAGGGGACAGTTATAGTCCGCACTCGGTGACCTGGGAGGACACATATGATATGCGCTAGCAATTTCCATTTTTGTTTGACAGATATACTTATGATATTGTGGTATTCATGATATTATGGTACATTTATTTCGGCATTTATACTGAGAAGCTTCAGGACGAAGTTTAGACCAAGAGGGGGTGTATGTAACATCCCTCTCTGGCACACTTACCAAACTTATTCTTTGAGGACACTTTCTCTCAAGTGATCTGGATTTTTATGATGATAAAACTTTTTCCTTCATTATGATGCGTTAAGATATATGACAGGATGTTTTTACTATGTTGATGTAGACAGGTGCTGCTGACTCAGTTTCATTGAGTGTGCAGGGTTTCTGACCCTGAGGATGCAGAGGCATCGGTGGAACTCCCTTGGACTCTGGATTGAGTCAGGGAGTGGGCTATTTGGGTTGTTTCATTTACGGTGATATTGTTTTGATTTGATGCTATTGATTTTATGATATGTTGTTGACATGATCCGACATGATGGTTGATGATGCAGGCTGACGATAGCTTGTCGACCAGACTCACATATGGAGTAAAGGGGCCACACACGAGTTCTAGAGAGATTGAGGGAGAGGTGTGGACAACAGCCCTTCCACAGCCTACTAGCACTCCCATCGTGGCTCGAATTGTAGGTTAACGATTACCTAGTTCGAGAGGATCCACGATGCCGTGAGGGAAGACTGCGACAGTCGCTCACGATGATTCTAAGGGGCGCGCAATAAGGCGGGGGCCTTATTCCTTAGAGCCCTGAGTCTCCCACGGGTTCACCTGGTGGAGTGTTGACTCCAGGGGTTATAGAGTCTACCAATCCGTCAAGTCAACGAGTGGCACCCTTGGAGCACGTGGTGCATCCTGAAGGGCACGTCGCGCAAAGAAATGAAAGTCAACGAGTGGCACCCTTGGAGCACGTGGTGGATCCTGAAGGGCACGTCGCACAATAGAAGCGAACAAGGCGAGTGGCACCCTTGGAGCACGTAGTGCGTCCTGAAGGGCACGTCGCATGGATGATGATGATGAGACAACCTAGATGACCCTAAGAACTTAACGCCTTATAAAATTCTTAAAACGATGCCCATAATTAAATTGTCGCCCTGTTCAAATCAAAACCTAAATTAAAACATCTCTAAGTTAAATTTGACATGCCCTAAGAAAAGATGCTACAAAAATAAACCTAGGGCGTAAACTAAAACCCTCCTAGGTGTTAATTAAGGTCTTCTTAAAAGTAAAGGGGGTAAAGTAATGAGGGAATTAAATAAATTGAAACCCATGGCTTTTAAATGATAAAGAAGAAATAAAATTTATTAAAGTGTGGGAGTATAAAAGCTAGGAATTTAAAAATATATTGAAAAGATTAAAAACGCATTTATCTTTTGGGTTCAAAAATAAAAATAACAAGAGAGAATAAATAAGGAGTAAATTAAGGAGTAAATAAGGAGTAAATTAAGGAGTAAATTAAGGAGTAAATAAGGAGTAAATTAAGGAGTAAATTAAGGAGTAAATTAGGAGTAAATTAAGGAGTAAATTAAGGAGCGATTTTTGGGGGAGTGAGGGAATTGAGTCTTTTAATTTGTAAAAAAAGAAATTAATTTTGGGAGAACCCTAGGGATGAGTGACACTTGGACGACGGAGATTGTTTAGAGGTTTGTCAATAAAAATTAATTAATTAATGATTAGGAAAGAGGTGGGTCTCATTTTTTTCTAGAAAATAAAGGGAAAGGAAGGAAGAAAGGGAAACGGTTAGCGTAATGTTACGCTGCCGATTTGTGGCTTGATGGGTTGCTTGTGTGGAGTTGGGTTTATCTCAGCTGTGTTGGAGTGGTAGCTCAGCCGTGGAGGTGATCTGAGACACTAGTCTATCTCTAGTTCTTGTGTGGCCCCTTTGCAACTCGGGGGGCTAAGGGGGAAGTAGAGTACCCCTAGCGTTTGGCTGGGAGGTATCGGTGAGCCTTTCACAGTCAGCGAGCGGGATGCGGCATGGAGCGCGGGACGTCTTCCAACGTGGGCGTAAGGCAACGGTATGATTTTAATTGCTAAAGTAGAAAGAATTTTGTATTCAGCAAATTTACTCTTATTGATGATAATATGGTGAGATTGTTTTGGCATTATATTTTCGGCAATTTCGTTCAGCAATGTTATTGTGAGTTGTTTTGGCAATGTTGATTTTTTTACCGCCGCTTTTGGCCATGAGGAGAAGGTATGTTGTTGGGCGTTTTAGGGTATGCAATGTAGATATGGGGTTTGAATCTGGGCTTGAATGTGTTGATCTGCGTTCTTTTGATAACTGTGATCTTAAGAATACCTCTGCATTTTTAATGCTTTTCTGCGTGTGAAAATGGTCTGCATGTGGTCTACGTTTTAAGTACCAATGCATGCGTTTTTAAATACGAATGCGCTTCGATTACTTTTTACTTTTACATATATGGTCCTTTTAAATTACTGTCACTTGAAAATTCTCATATTAATTACTAATATCGTTATATACTATCATGGTAACTGTTGTTACTTTAGGGATCGGCATTTGTATGTTGTTATTCTTATATGTGGTGCTTCTCAAATAGTGTCATTTGAATAAGGTCCTTTAAAATACTATTATTGATATATACTACCATTGAATTATGAGGTTAGGTTGTTGGCTCTCAACCTGAAGTTAATTATAAGGATGATGTCAAATTATATTTTAGACATTAAGGTAAAATAATGTTATCCTATCAGCAAGAACCATTACAAACCCAATTATAATGTTAAATCTGTTGAGGTACTGTTGTGGCTATATAAAGCCATGGTAATGATAGTGCTAGAAATAGGAATATAGTTTATAGATATTTGTATGCATTTTTTCATAATATAAAAGTAACGATAATTTTGTTTAGGGTAATGTCATTTCCATTATAAGGCAAAGGTAATGATGGTGCTAGCAAAAGGGAATGAAATTGTAGCCACAGTTACTGAAATATGGTTATTTTGTATATTTCCATTCTATATTGTAATTTTCAATTAAGATGTTACTTATAAATATGATGTTATTTTATGGCATTATCATTAAAATTTATGATCATTTGACATCGCATGGAGAGCTCCTCTTGTTTAATGAAATGTTTTTATCTTGTAAGGTCATTAAAATTTCGGTAGTTGTAGCCTATAAGAGGTATTGAAGTTGTAAGATCATGGTCGGGAAATGTGAGATAAAGGAAAGATGGTTAATATTTCGTGACAGTGATATCATAGTTTTTAATGTTGTTAATAACAAATATGGTGCAATAACCTTGACTTACGTACAATAAATTACTCCGAGTTAGTGAATTAAGGTGGTTGTTCATTTAAACAATGTTGAACTTGGGTTTCATTGTCGGAGTCATATAGTCATGCGCCTTACGTAAGGGGCGCAATTGTTCTTCTTATTTTGTTATACTTGATTGTGGTCAGTTTTACTTTGTCGCTAAATGTTTGCGTTGTGTACCTTATGCCTATGGTCGTTTATTGATGCAGTTACTCGTCGTGTGCCTTTATTCTTCTTGTGATGAATATTGTGGTCGCGTCTTGTCGGTTGTCCAGGGCGTCGCACAGTTAGCGTGTTGTTACTTCTACACGCGCGCACACACTTAAGGAAAAAAAAAAAAAAATTGCACCTGTTATTAGAATGGTTGTCATAATGAAACAGGTTCGTTACACCAAGACTCTTGATATGGAACTGGATTCCTTACACAGAAAATACGCACAGACATATATACTAAGGCTATTGAAGGTGTCTAAACCCTGCCCGACACAAGCAGTCCAAGCAATGCAAGCCAACCAAGTACAACAAAATCAACGAACAAACACGACCTTTATGGACGATGCAAGTCAGAAGGACTCTGACAATGACCAACCGCTAGAGAGACTCAACCACACAAAAAAACAGACCATTTACTCCATTGACTTATATTAAACGACGATTTACCAACCCTGCCTTAAATAATGTACATTTAGGTAACTGCCAATCCCCGATTACTAAATCATAATCATTTCATGTCCTTAGATTCAGGGACCCTACATTTACATGTTATCGATCATAAGAAGTTACCCTAACATCACCCAACAACCTTATCATAGTCTTCTACATCACAATATCATGGAACTTAAAATAAGGATGACTTAGAATAGTATTGTAAATTGAACTAAAGATTTCTTTCATTACAACATTACAACAAAATAATCGCGATTAACTTGTTAAATTTGAAATCATTGGGAAACATAGGGAAAATTGGGATTTAAGGATTTTCTTTATTACAGCTCATCCTTTATTCAGCTGGAAATCATATTCTTTTAACAAAATAGTCTTGTTCTTGAACCAATAATGACCTTTCATTACCACAACATTGCAAATAGAATAATCGACGATTAACCTATTAAATTAAAATCAGAAGGGAAACATGTTGTAAATTTGTTTAATAGCTACCCAATTTACATGAAATTCCATTACTAACACAATCATTAATAATTGTACATCCACAAACACCATATAATAATGACTCACTGCGCTTAGTTTGAGACATTAACTAATTTTCTATTGATGATAATTAATTGTCATCCCCACCATAAAATATCAACCATTTTCATTCTTCATTGTAATAGCTATTACCCTGTCATCACATTACATTTGATACTTTGTTCATGTCGACTACATTAACCTGAAACAGAATCCGCAATACATTCACTACAATATTCTTCTATAAAAATCTCATTTCATCTGGTATGCTATCAACATCTAATTTCATTTTATATTTGCATTATTGATTGCATTTTATATTTGTCATTTAAATAACCACAGGTCGCATTACAACCACCTTCCATAAACCAATATGACCACGGCATTTCATATTTGCAATTTATTTATAAAATAATAAAATCAACACGATATCACTAACTACAACGATAGATTATAATATAGTACATATTAAAGGAAACCGAATAATAAGGCCAGAAACTACGATACAAGATCTGAATTAAAGAGGCAACAAAACACTGATAAAGGCAAGAGTAAAATAAATAAAAACAGAGCGATAGAATGATGAGGGAAATAACTTCGCTGCATAAATCAAATAAATAAGGCAACACAATATCAGGAATCCCTTCTAAGTCGGAGCGAATGAACCATGTGTTTTGAGAAGTTTGTTCCTGAAAAGAGTGCACTGTCCAAGTCTGTGGTCTTAACGGTACTGACCTACCCAAGAACCAGCTGTCATAAATCAAGGAGAACTGTTGGGACAGGTCGGGGTCTTAAAACAAGGCGTAACAAGGTTGAGGTGACGGTTGTTTTAGAAAATGGCATTTCGCTCCTCCTGGATAATTTCCATCCTTCGTGCATGCAGCCAACCGACCTGCCATTGCCCTCCTTACATAGAGGCATACTGGAAATGATGACACTATAGAAGGCGATACCAGAGAACCTCCGAGGATCCCATGACCACGCAGTACATGTAAGTATTCTGCAGGATAAAAAGTAAATGAAGGGGTGGGTCGCAACCAACTAGTCTCAGCCACGCTGGAGGTTGTCTCTGTCTCTCAGGGATTAAAATCACTGTGCAAATAAAAGTGCCATCGCAGGGCAACGCAAGCCACACGAAATTTGATCCCACATCGAGCCTAAATGCGGTCATAGGGAAAAGACAAAGAAAAACAAACACAGGTATAATCTAGGATATCCATAGCGCCGACTTCAATGCAGGTTGGCTAGACATGAATTCACAGGCTATAAAACAAATAGTGTAAAAAAAAAGTGGGTAAACAAACCCTCAACGGAGAACGAATCTCCACGATTTACCACAAAGGGTCAATCACTCGCCGAAAGAGGTTCACAAACTGAGTAAAATTTGCTCACAGTGAAAACATTGTGAACGATAAAAATGGAGGGGTTCACTGACTTATAAGTCATGGTTACAAGCGTTGAGTTACCAGCGCGGTTATAATTGGCAATTAAAATTTTTGAAGGATACAATCGCGTAATCCATTTTTTGAGGTTCCCGGCGGCAACCCAAGGAACACTTCCCAGGCGTGCTTAAAGGAAAAATAAGAAAAAGAAAAGGGGGCAATATACAGACCCTAAACTAATTCAATCCGCAAATAATTAAAACCAAAACGCAGAGATCAAAATACCAAATCGCAGAGAAGTTTTGGGCAATCGCCATGCTGAGTGGAACAACACCACGCAGAAGGAATTGCAGAGTTCAGGGGTGTGCATCCGCGGGGTAACCCCCAGCAAGTTATAACACAAGGATTTGCAGAAAAAAAAAACACAACGCAAAGATGTATCACCATAAAAGTGTCGATAAGGGTTATTAACATTCGCAACTACCGAGTGGAGGAAAATCAACACAGTCTACAAATTTAAAAAAATAAATGGAAGGGAAGGACCATTAATGCACAGTCATATAGCCAAGCTATAAAACTCAGTCATGAAACTAAAAATTCGTTTACCCATTAAAACACATACATATCTAACCATATATCCAATGCTTTCTACTCTACCAGAAATAAAAATCATACCGTTGCCTTTCGTACGCTTCGGATGACGTCCCGCGCTCCGTGCCGCTCCGGCTCGCCGTGCATAGAGACTACATTGGTACCTCCCAGCGAATCTCTAGGGTTACTCTGCTTCCCCCTTAGCCCCCCGAGCCACAAAGGGGACACACGAGATCTAGAACATAAGTCTAGCTTCTCAGCTCGCCTCGCAAGGCTGAGCTACCACTCCCAATACAAGATGAGAAAATCCCAACTCCTTAGAAAAAAACAGTGAAGACACAATTTGGAAGTGTAACGATATGCTAACAGTCCATCCCCCTTATTCCTCCTCTTCCCTTTCTTTTATAGATTTTTCAGAACCACCCTTGCCCTAAATCACATTTAATTTAAGTTTTAATAAAAACCCCTTAAAATTCTTTGTCTTACCAGTGTCACTCATCCCCCACATTTCTCCAAAATTATTTTCTTTACATTTATTAAAAGGCTCATTTCCCTATTTTTATTATTCCCTTTCTTCCCCCTTTTTTTTTTATTTTTTTTATTTTTTAAACCAAAAAGGTAAATGCGCTAATTAATCTTTTCATTTTATTTTTAAATTCATAACTTTTTATACTCCCACACGTTAAATAATTTTATTTCTTCTTTAGAAATTTTAAAACGATTAGTTTTAATTTAATTCTTACTCTCATTATTTACCCCAAGAATTTTATAAAGACCTAACTATTACTTAAGTGGGTTTTTGTAACATCCCGCTCTGGCACACTGAGAACACTTATTATTTGAGGACACTTGCTTGCAAGTGATCTGGACCCATTTTGATGTTAGACCTTTATATTTGATTATGATGTGATTGACAGATGACATGATGTGCTACTATTGATGTAGACGGGTGCTATTGACTCAGTTTTATTGAGTGTGCAGGGTTTTTGACCTTGAGGATGCAGAGGCATCGGTAGAATCCCCTTGGACTCTGGACTGAGTCAGGGAGTGTGATTTTGGGTTGATATGTTTATTATGATGTTTCATTTGATTTGATGATTTGATGTTGACATTTCTGACATGATTATTGGTGATGCAGGATGACAATAGCTTGTCGACCTAACTCACATATGGAGTAAAGGGGCCACACATGATTGCAAAGAGGTTGAGGGAGAGGGGTGGACAACAGCCCTGCCACCGCCTTCTAGCACTCCCACCATGGCTCGAACTATAGGTTAACGATTACCTAGTTCGAGAGGACCCACGATGCCGTGAGGGCCGACTGCGACAGTCGCTCATGATGATTCTAAGGGGTGCGCAATAAGGCGGGGGCCTTATTCCTTAGAGCCCTTAGTCTCCTACGAGTTCACCTAGCGGAGTGTTTACTCCAGGGGTTATAGAGGTCTACCAATCAGTCCAGTCGGTGAGTGGCACCCTTGGAGCACGTGGTGCACCCTGAAGGGCACATCGCACAAAAGAAACTCAGTCGGCGAGTGGCACCCTTGGAGCATGTGGTGCATCCTGAAGGGCACGAGACTAAAAGAAATTCCAGAGGCGAGTGGCACCCTTGGCGCACGTGGTGCGACCTGAAGGGCACATCGCGATAAAGGAGATTGAAGGAGTCAGCCTAATTATCCCTAAGTCATCAGCACCTAAACAAAACCTTAAGCAATTCCCTTAACCAATCGTCGCCTAGCTCAGAATCTAAACCCTACGCCTAAGACCTTCTAGAAACAGGGGGGGGGATTTAGTGTGGCCTCAACAAATGAAAATTCAAAAAAAAAAAGGGAAAACAAAAACTCAGACCATCACCCTCTCATTATCCTTGTCTACTTAATTAAACTACCCTCCATCGCCTTGATCTTCCAGTATCCATATTCCTTTTACTTGTGCATTTCACTTTACTAAATCGCCAGCCCTCCCCGTAATTCCTCTTTATTCGTTTGATGTAATACATTTACTTTTCCCCTATACATGATTGTCATCTCCCTAATCTCTCTTTATCCTATATATATATATATATATATATATATATATATATATATATTAATGGTAAATTTAAATAATGGATAAGGATAAACTACAATGATGAATGCATGCTTATAAAATAGAAAAATGAAAATATATACATGTATATTTATATTATAAACAAATTGTAAACAAATAAAGTTAAACTTGTGAAATTAAAAGAAATTAAAGAAATTAAGAAATAAAAGAAAAATAAAATAAATTAATATAAAAAAAATAAGTTGAAAATAAAAATAAGAAAATCAAAAAGGGAAAAGGGGGGAAACCTAAGAAAAAGGAGAATTAGGGTTTGAGACTGGATAAAAGAAATGGGGAGGGGGGAAGAAGAGGACTTTTTTTGCTGAGATTGGTATTGTTATGCTGTGAGACTAGAGACTGGACTGATTTTTCTTGTAGGAGTTGGGAATTCTCAGTAGACTTGAGTGGTAGCTCAGCCTTGGAAGTGAGTTGAGAAGCTAGTTACTCTCTGATTGTGTGTGGCCCCTTTGCGGCTCGAGGGGCTGAGGGGGAAGAAGAGTACCCCTAGTGTTTGGCTAGGAGGTACCGGTGAGTCCTCGACGGTCGGCGAGCGGGAGCAACTCTGAAGGCGGAAGTGGCACGGAGCACAGGAGTAATTGCGGTGAGCTAAGGAAACGGTACGCTCTTTGTTTTGTACAGTAGAATGCATTAGGTTATGATTAGACCTGCTTGTGAATGATAATCTAGATGGAGGAATATTTAATTTCATTAGATGTCGGTTATTGACGGGCTGAAGGGTTGTTCTTTATCGCTTACTCCGGTGGGTTGATGCGATTTTAATTATTGCTGCAATTTATGATAGATACAAGATCAGAGGGTCCTGTTTAGCTGTCTTTCTGCATCTCAAATCTTCTCGACCTAATATTAATATCATATCCTTTGCCTCACTATCACGTACGTTCAATTATTTCACTGAGTTCCTGTTCTTTGCTCGCTTTCATCATAATGAATAAATCGCTCATTAAGGAGTTCTTCTGGCATAGACCTTAAGATGTCGCTACGCCATTCCTTCCCTCCTCGGCCTGCAATATGCAAGTGAAATTGAAACAAACGGTCTGGATGTGCAACAGTTCCTTCTAGGGTTTTCAACCCTCCGAGAAGATATATATATATATATATATATATATGTATATATATAAGGTGCAATAGATATAGATCCATATCCTTACCCACTGCAACTAGTCTGAAGACCTAGTTATCAGGTGGGGAGTGTGAGGGCCACACCAAGTCTGAACTTCCAGTAGATTTTCGTTGAGAAAAACCCGTTTATGATAAGTGCGTGTTCTCGAGTCCTGTTTTCCATANNATGGGGGTTCCGGGCTGTAAAGAAAAATAACCCGACTCCCAACCTGTGGAACCACTGTGCAATCATTCGGGGAGCCTGAATTTTCCCGCAAGTTGCACCCTTATGTTTACGAAACCGCGGCCATGGCAGCGACCACTAGACTCTTCTGAGACCCCTTATTTCTGTAACTAAATGCTTAGATCCTTTCCCTAACAACTATTTTCGTGAAGAAACTCGATACCAAATTACCCACTTTATGTCCGATCGACTCTTCCTCAACTATTGTCGAGTTCGCTGAATTGGAAAAGGGCCGTATGGGATACCTTTAGGTTAACTTCGATTTCGGACTTCCTTGCGTCCAGTCAATTTTGATTATTTTCCGTCTCTATTACTGACCGCCACAGAGAAGCCGGAAGCTCCACAGCCCAAGTAGGGGGAGACTTCTTGTTCACTCAAAATAATAATATAAATTGAAAAACCCAACAGTTGATGAACGAACGGAACCCACCGCTTATGTTTGCTTGAGTCGGTAGGTACCCGGTATATGTTTTTAGAGATACAGCGTGTGGTTGCGCACAGCAATAGAGGTTTGTAATATTGCTGGATTTACGGTGGTTGTACACATTGAGTGAATCCCTTTGTTGTTTGGATAAAATTAGGTGTTGTACAAAAAAA
This sequence comes from Picea engelmannii, assembly GCA_009831015.1. Taxonomy (NCBI): domain Eukaryota; kingdom Viridiplantae; phylum Streptophyta; class Pinopsida; order Pinales; family Pinaceae; genus Picea; species Picea engelmannii. The sequence goes on along the minus strand of ML782860.1, from coordinate 86,788 downwards.
ATGTAGTCTTTTTATTTCCGGAGTGCACATATTAAACTTCCAGGTCCTTAATGAGCCTGCGATTTCTCTGCTTCGTATTTTTAAATGAAAGTAATTCCATGTTTTGTTGAATGAGCTTCGGGTAACCTTCAACGTTAACGCCTGAAGCATGTCTGCAATTTATAGTGTAGTTATTGATGGCAGTGAATCTTAGGCGTTGCGTAGATTCCATGTAAAAATAGAGACAGCGTCATTGGCTAGAAATCGCCACCCAGGTTAGCAGGGAATCCCCCCCTTAGCTGCAAACTTTTAGAATAAGGAGGTCTGGTTAAACGTACTCTGCTTGACAGGTATACTTTTTGGCCTGCGTGCCCGAGGGAGAATAAGTTGGGCGTAGTTGACAGACGGTGCGCGCGTCTAATTGTGCATTTATACCCTTCACCGAGTTGTGCGTCCTTGGAAGAATCAAACAGTGCGTAGATGAATGCCCTTTATGACTATGCCAGTGCGCAGGGATTCTCCTCAATTAGCCATCCTTCGTTGTTGGGGAGCAGTGCCGCCGTTCTTTCAACCCAGAAACTGTGACCTTATTAATTCGACCTCTCTTTGTAGCTCTAACTCAACCCAAAACCTAATTGATTACAAGGACCGCCTTTTATTAAGGAAGGAATTATCCCTTAATATTGAATGGTGATATAGGTGCATTGTTGTTGGGATTGCGTCAATAATTAGTTCACTGGGAATTATTCCTCCTTTTATTAATAGATCCATAATTGCGTTGTTCAAAAACTGCATTACAGTTAATTGATATTATAATGTGTTTATGTGATGGTTACTCGAAAGGTTGCTTAATGGTCAGATATTAAACTGTTACATAGATGCATTGTTAATTAATTGCGAAGCATCTAATTGGAATTGTAGCGTTAATTAATTAAATGTTATTAAATGGTCATTTCAGGGTTATTTATTTAAGGGTTCCGCAATTGCAAGGTTAGATAATTACAATGCTGTAGTAAATTGAATGGGGAACCACTTATTAATCTGCGTATGCTCTTAATCATCCCATCAATTAGATGCGTTGCGGCCCTACTTTACTTAAAACTGTGTACAACGTAATAATTCGTATATACTCTTGATCATTCAATGAAATTAGGTATGTTGTTAAGCATAAGGAGGGAACGGTAAAATGGGGATCTTTAATTATTTTACCTAAAGTGAATAATTCCCTAAAATGGTACTGTCGTACTCAATTATAGCTTATACATGAATAGCAAAAGGGATTCAATTAAATTTAACATAAGGATTTAATTAAATTTAATAATGGTATAATTATTTTGCACTTCTATTTCATTAGTGTAAATTTAGTATCAACATATGATGTTATTTTTATGGTCCTTTTAAACGTTGTCATGATTAGATATTAGCAAATTTTAATTATTGTTATTTTAATTATGTGCCTTTTCAAAATTTGGTATTTTAACCATTGTCACATTAATAGTGTGATTATTACATATGGTCATTCTTAACTATAATGTTTATGGTTAGGTTAAATTAGGATGTTAAATAAAATAGGATGTAATTCTTTTGTTAAATTATTAAAGAAGGGAATGCCTTTAAAGGTAGCATTTCAGAAGAAGAATGATGTTCCTAATAGTTGAGTTTTTAAATTATTTAAAGAAAGGATGTAATTCTTTATTTAATTGTTAAAAAGGGAATGTCTTTAAAAGTAGCATTCCAAAAGGAGATTGATGTTCCATAATTGTTGAGTTCAAATTATTTATAGAAAGGTGTAATTCTTTATTTAATTATTAAAGAAGGGAATTTCTTTAATAAGTAGCATCTCTGAAAAAGAATGAAGTTTCCTAATTGTTGAGTGTTAAATTATTTAAAGAAAGGATGTATTTCTTTTATTAGTTATTAAGGAAGAAATTGGCTTATATTCTTGAAGGCAAGAAACTGTGATGTATTAGATCGTTGCTGTACTGTACAAAGGTAATGTCTTCATAATATTTCATCTTGGAATGTGTAAGAATAATGTTCTTGGATTATAAATTAAAAGGGTAGGGTTAGGGTTGATAACATATATATGTAATGTGGTTGTTATCTTTAGTTGCTAGGTGTTCTCAATGTCAAGTAATGACACTGGTACCCTACTGTCATTTATTCTTGATGTAATGTGTAAGGAGTAATGTCATGGCAATACATCAATGAAATATGTAAGGGTGAGGTCATGTCAATTTAAAATGAAATGCAATGTTAGGTCAGATATCATGTAAAGGGTAATGACATGGTTATTTATCATAAGGATATTGAATTTTATTGTTATGGATGACTTATAAAATGTAAGGTACCTGGAACTAAGCACCATAAATTATCATGCCTTAGTATTGAGGAAAGTTGTTCATTTGTAAATGTTGAACTTGGTTGTCCATTGTCAGAAACCCTGTCACGCGCCTTCCGTAAAGGACGTGAGGTTCATCTTACTAAGGTTGTACTTGATTATGATCAGTTGTTTGCATGGTCTGTTTGCGTCGGGCTGGATGTAGACACCTCTTGTAGCTTAGTATTAAGTCTGTGTGTAAATTCGGTGGAAGGAATCCAGTGTCGTATCAAGAGTCTCGGGCTGTTTAAAGGCACAGTTCCACTCTTGCGACACAGTCTGAGCCGTATCAGCAGTCTCGGGCTGTTTAAAGGCACAGTTCCACTACTGCGACTCTAATGTTGTATTCGTTCATTCTGTGACAGTACTGTACCTAACCCCTAATGTCTTTTTCTGTTTACCGCTGCTAGTTGCACGCCTTATGTCCAGGGGCGTTTATTTCTTGTTGTCACTGTGATATGTTGGGTCGTCTTGATTGTGTTTGTCTTACATGCATCTTGTTGGTTCGAGTGGTGACGTAGATTCGAGGGGGTTGTTTCTCTACATGCGCGCACACACTTTAAACAAACAAACAAAAGAAAATAAAATTGCACCTGTTTGCCGAGTTGTTGTAGTAACCAGGAGGGGTGTTACATATGGTATCAGAGCCGGTTCGACCCGCGACTTGGGGTTCGGTATGGCTTTCGTTGACATGAGTTGGTTTTATTATACTGCTTCTCATCGAGTTGATTGTGTGGGTGCACGTAACCATGGTTAGAGGACGCCGCAGAGGCAGACGACGGGGTGCTAGGGGAGGAGGCGAGACGCCTCCAGCAGCATCCATGCCTGAGGGGTCTAACCCCCAGGGAGGCGAGCAGGTGCTCGGACAGGAACTTCTAGCAGTTGGTGATGTTATTGGGATGATAAGATCCTTCCAGCGCAGGTCTGAGGCTCTGATCAGCAGATTGGACCGAGGCGAGGCCAGGGCACTGGCACCCCCTGAGGGTCCGCCGCGCGCACCGGCCGTTACAGGTAGCATTCACCGTGAACTCGAGAAGGTAAAATTTCCCTAGTTCTTTGGTGCCCCGGACGACGCCGCCGCCGAGGCATGGTTGGAGAATATGGCGATGTGCTTCGCACTTTGCAATTATACCTCCAACATGAAGGTCCGCATGGAGGTCTTTCAACTGAAGGGGAGCGCTCTTCTATGGTGGAAGACACTCCTGCCGCAACTGGACATGGCCGTGGAAGACGTGTCATGGGAACTGTTCGAGGAACGGTTTAGAGAGAGGTGCCTTTCAGAGGAATTCATTGAGCGTCAGCTCAATGAGTTCAATGCGTTATGACAGGGAGGTCGTATGGTGCCCGAGTACGAGGCACGTTTTATGGAGCTACTCCGATATGCTCTGCACCTTAACACAGAGAAGCTTAAGGTCAGCAGGTTTTTGTTTGGCCTTAACGATAGCCTGCGTGCAAGGGGTTATTATCTTAATGCCTCAAACCTCACACGATGTCGTCCAGAAGGCAGTGGTTCAGGATGAGTTTAGCTAAATAGAGAGGGCTTTGGGAGCCAAACACAAGGTTGGAGGAAAGGTTACGGGCTATGCCCTTAACCGGGGAGAGTTTGCCACGAGGTTCAACTTATACGTCATGATCTTGGATCTTATGACGTCGTGATCGGTATGGACCGGTTGAAAACGCATGAGGCGATACTCAACTGTAAGATGAAATGGTTGAGATTGGTTGATGATGAAGGACAGAGACGTGTGATGGTAGGACGGAACCAGGGAGTATCCCTGAGGTTCATCTCTTCCTTACAGTTACGGAAGAGTATGCGCAAGGGGTGCAAGCTTTATGCTATCCTCGCACTAAACGAAAAGGGAGTAGCGGAAGGTCTAGAACACCTTCCGGTGGTGAAGGAGTTTGCGGACTTATTTCCATGGGAGTTTCCTGGGATGCTGCCAGAGAGGGAACTGGAGTTTACCATAGACCTAAAACCGAGAACCGAACCGATAGCAAGAACGCCTTATCGGATGTCGACCCTGAAGTTGCAAGAGTTGAAAATGCAACGGAAGGAGTTGTTGGACCTGGGACTGATACGCCCTAGTGTGTCACCGTGGGGTGCGCCAGTTATTTTCATACGAAAGAAGGACGGATCATGGAGGCTTTGCATTGACTACCGTCAACTGAACAAGGCGACGATCAAGAATCAGTATCCCTTACCTAGAATTGACGATCTATTAGACCAAATGAAGGGAGCGACGGTTTTCTCCAAGATCGATCTGTGATCCAGATATCACCAGTTACAGATCAAGGAGGATGACATCCCTAAGACCGCCTTTAAGATGAGATTTGGACATTACGAGTTTACTGTTTTGCATTTTGGACTGACAAACGCCCCAGGGGTATTCATGAGTTGATGAATGGGGTGTTTCGCGAGTACTTGGACAAGTTCGTCCAAGTGTTCATTGATGATATTTTGATCTACTCTCGAACGACGGAGGAGCATGATGAGAACTTGCGCCTGGTACTACAATGTTTACGAGAACAAAACTTGTATGGGAGGTTGTCCAAATTCTCTTTTTATCAATCGAGGATTCACTACTTAGGGCACGTCATCTCCGACGAAGGTATCGTCGTAGATCCAGCTAAGGTTGAGGCTATTATGGAATGGCCTGCGCCAACGAATGTCACAGAAGTGCGTAGTTTTATGGGGTTACCAGGATACTATCGAAGGTTTGTCGAGGGTTTTTCGAAGATAGAAAATCCGATCACGGAATTGCAGAAGAAAAACAAGAAGTTTGTTTGGACAGAGAAATGCGCGGAGGCCTTTCGGAGGCTTAAGGAGTTGTTGACAACCACGCCGATACGAAAGGTCCCTGGCATGGATGCAAACTTCTTGGTATGCATTGACGCATCCAAGGAAGGTTTAGGCGGAGTCTTGATGCAAGACGGACGAGTGATTGCTTACATTTCGATAAAGTTGAGAAGGCATGAGGAGAACTACTTGATGCACGATTTGGAGTTACTAGCCATCGTATATGCCTTGAAGGTTTGGAGACACTACCTTGTTGGATGAAAAATTTGAATTAAAGACCGATCATTGTGTACTACAACACATTTTTACAAAAGCGACCTGAACGCGCGACAACGGCATTGGTCGGAATTGCTTAGCGAATACGATTTTGAGATTTCTTACATAAAGGGAACAGTGAACCGAGTGGTGGATGCTTGAGTCAAAGGCCACGCATATTTTAGGTGTTACCTCTTCAGACAAATCTATGTGAGAATATTCTTGCCTTACAGCGTGACTATGACTGGTACAAAGAAGTTGAGGATTTTATCGGACAAAACACGATGATGGTATCGCGTTATGAGGGATATTCATTGGATAACGATGGGTTATTGAGGTTTAGAGGTCAGATTTACGTACCGCCTAACGACGAGTTGAGGATGTTGATCCTTAGCGAGGCTCATAGAGGAGTTTACATGGCTCACCCAGGAGTTACGAAGATGAGGGCAGACCTCAATCCATTATTCTTTTGGAAAGGAATGAAGGCTGACATAGTTAACTTTGTGGCTAGATGTCTCGAGTGTCCGCAGGTAAAGTCTGAACATAGACACCCGGCAGGATTACTTCAACCACATGCCATACCGGAATCAAAATGGAAAGTTATATCGATGGATTTTATTGTTGGATTGCCACTGATGGCAACGAGACACGACTCGATTTTTGTAGTGGTAGACACTCTGATGAAGAGTGCTCACTTTATTCCTGTGTGTACGACGTATCAAGCACCTGACATAGCGAGAGTTTTCATCAGTGAGATTGTGAGGCTGCATCGCGTGCCTAAAAAGATTATATCCAATCGAGGATTGGTGTTTACTGGACGATTTTGGACGAGTTTCCAAGAGGCCTTGGGAACCCAGCTTAACTTTAGTACTGCTTTTCACCCAGAGACGGATGGACAGGCAGAACGTATGAACCAAACCTTGGAAGACATGTTGCGCATGTACGTAATGGACCAACAAAAGCGTTGGGAGGAATTCTTGCCTCCAGTAGAGTTCGCTTACAACAACAGCTACCAGAGCACCATTAAGATGGTGCCTTTTGAGTTTCTTTATGGGCGACCGTGTCGAACGCCCTTGAGTTGGGATTGGCTCGAGGATAGGGTCCTAGGGGGACCAGAAGTGATCCAAGAAATGGAAGAGTCTATGCAAACCATAAGACAAAGGATTAAAGAAGCGCAAGATCGACATAAGAGTTATGTCGATGCACACCGAGTCGACCGTAGCTACGAGGTCGGCGATCGAGTCTTCTTGCGGGTTAAACCGCATAAGAGTTCGAACAAGTTTGGAAAGGGAGCTAAACTCTCTCCTAGGTTCGTGGGACCCTTCGAGATTGTGGAGAGAAAGGGGCCCGTGGCCTATCGACTATCCTTACGTGATTCTTTGAGGCATATGCACGATGTTTTGCATGTATCTGTTTTGAGACATTATATTAGTGATCCTACACATGTGATTGACCTGAGTTCCTTGCAGGTATCGGACGAGGGAGCGCTCATGGCTGAGCTGGTCCACATCTTAGATCATCGTGTTCGACAGTTACGACGTCAAACGGTAGATCAGGTCAAGGTCCAGTGGGACAGTTATAGTCCACACTCGGTGACCTAGGAGGATGCAGATGATATGCGTCAGCAATTTCCATTTTTGTTTGATAGATAGACTTATGATACTGTGATACTTTATTCTACATTTATACTGAGAAACTTCGGGATGAAGTTTAGACCAAGAAGGGGTGTATGTAACATCCCGCTCTGCCGCACTGAGAACACTTATTATTTGAGGACACTTGCTCGCAAGTGATCTGGACCCTTTTTGATGTTAGACCTTTATATTTGATTATGATGTGATTGAGAGATGACATGATGTGTTACTATTGATGTAGACGGGTGCTATTGACTCAGTTTTATTGAGTGTGAAGGGTTTTTGACCTTGAGGATGCAGAGGCATCGGTAGAACCCCCTTGGACTCCGGACTGAGTCAGGGAGTGTGCTTTTG
>ML782860.1:0-19208 GCA_009831015.1 Picea engelmannii | reverse complement strand
ATTGTGCATTTTTCTCTAAAAGAAGGTTTCATTTTTAATAAATCTAATTTTGATTATAATATGAATGATCTTTGCTTAATAGCCAAGCATCTATGGAGATGTTTTCATTCATTTTGGAGAGTGGTAGTTTATGTTCATAATATGTATTTATCCCTAAGACCAATATATGGCATGCCCATTATATTGTTTCCATTCTTTGACTACAATGCACACCAACCACCCAACTTAAACTCACATCAAACCAAGGTTGTGAGACTTGGGATTAACGAAAATTCAGCGAGTTTGGGATATGGAAAAACTTGGCAACTCTGAAAAAATTAGTTCAAAACTCTTCAAATAGAAACAACACTTAGAATACATAAAATTTTGTGCAGAAAAAATATTAATGACATTGCTATCCTTAAAACCTATAAAACGATAGGCTTTCCATCAATTCATCTCATCAAATATGATAACAAAAAATGTGGCACTTAAAATTAGCCTCAAAAACTTAAACATAAATCAAATAGCTTGCATGGGACTATGACATCTTTGCAACAAATTCATTCTAGGTGGAGTTTCAGGTTGTTTGTGCCCCCCCTTTCATACTGTGGTTATAGTGTTTTCACTTGAGCTTCTTGTCATCATTCGATTCAAGTTTGAACGCATGTTCTTATGATTGATCAAACTAGCTTTTGGAATTAGGAGCCATGGTTAGTCAAGATTCAATAGAAAGAGGAGAAGAGTACATCATTGTAGGTTGATCCCTAAATTAAAAATGAAGATGAAATCTCCAAAATCAATTTTGCTTAAAATCAGATTACTTTCTTCAAAATCAGAATGTAATTGAAACTGAAGATCTAACATGTAAGTATCTTGGCTCTCCACCTCCTATTCGGTCTCCATCGCACAAATACAAGTGTTCTCAAGACTCCAACTAAACCCCAAACAAGAATAACACAACCTGCTAAAAAATGTTTCAGTGTTCACAGTCCAACTGAAAACTCAAATCAATGAAGATAAAATCACCAAATGAGTGAAATGCATCTTGTTTTTGGGCTATATTCCTTTAGGGTTTCCTTTGATGTGTTCCTCCTCATATTTCTACCTCCAAAAAACACATTTTGGCCTTTTCTCCAAGTCAATTCCATGTGGGATCCACCTTTTCTTAATGGGTGAGTTTTGTCAGGTTTCAACAAGTCTAACAAGTTCGAGTGGGTTTCAACAGGTTTTGGCAAGTTTGATTTATAGGAAAGTTTCACAAGAAGTTTTCACTGGTTATTCATTTCAGTGTTGACCCAACAAACTCACAGACCTTCGGCATGTCTCACAACATTTCTTCAAACCAAGGTTTTGAGACTCAGACTCAACAAAAACTTAGCCGTCTTGGGACTGCGCAAAACTTGACGGCTCAGGAAGACTTGACAAAACTCTAAATTGAAAATTAAAATCAAATTTAATTAGAAAAAACTCTCAAGATACAAGAAATTTTATGCAAAAAAAATAATATGACATTTTCGTCCATAAATCTATCAAACAACAGTTTATATGTCAATTATTCTCATCAAATATGATAATATAAAATTTGGCACTTGAAATGTGTTCAAAAAATGAACCATAAATCAATATTTCAAATAGCTTGGAATCCATAAAATAATAACAAGTTCAACAATTCAACTATTGTATTACATAAATCATGACATAATCATAAACTCAAAATAGACAATGTCTCCAATCTCGAGTATCATTTATTTTGTTTCCTTCATTTGATATTGAAGCATGAGAGTGTGAACATATTTTAGGAGAGATCAAAGCATGAGAATGAAGGTATTAAAGCAAACCCCACTAAAATAAGTTTCCTTATTCACAGTCCCACTATAGATTGAAACACAATCACTCAAGAATAAATGAGAAAATGAGTTATATTCCTTTAGGGTTTCATTAGAGGAGTTCAAGGTCTTTTTTTCCCTCCAAAACCATGTCTAAGCCCTTTCTCCAAGTGCTTTGCATGTGGGGTCCATTTTTACCTATTAGGGGTCAAAATCGCGAGCTCTATGCAAGTTCTAGCAAGTTTCCACGGGTTCCAACAAGTTTCATGCAATTTTATAGTCTCTACAAGTTTTTTCCACTAACCTAGAGTGAGTAGCTTCAAATCGAAGGGATGAGAAAGAATATAGATTACCTTTCTCTTAAACACATCCTCACATTGGCCATACAATTGTGGCAGGCAAAGAATAGCACACCAACCCTGTTTAGTTTTGTGACCTTTCAGAAGGTCCTCACAATGTTTCTTGAATTTAGTGGAACAACTTCAATAACTAGGATTCTTTATCAAGAGTATGATACTATATGGCATAGTTATCATACCTAAATATGGTTCTCACATGATATCCATGACTTTCTTTTGCAGAGGTTTTTATGGAGACATGATATCCACCCTATTTCTCATAGATGATGACATCCTCCTAGTCTCCTTACAACAACATTGAAATATGATTGTTATTACATTTTTGGGCAAGGCTAGGAAATTTGAGTTCAACCTTGGTAAGACCATGTCATGATTTTCAACACCGCCAATGAAGCACTACTGAAATAACTTCACTTTTTCCTTCAAAATATTTCAAGACCAAGGCTAAGTTTATGCCCAATAAATAAAGATTAGTCTTCTTAAAGGTTGTGCAATGTTTATGCATATAGGTAAGTATATATGTATACGCGGGTATGAGCACATAAACAAACAAGTGCCATGAAATAGCCCTCCACTTATTCACTTCTATTATATAGTCACTTGACAACAATTTAGGTAATAAAACATAAAATGCTTCATTATGTGCACTTTATGTCAGATTTGGTAGCTCTGAGGTACTTTTGCATAGGCGTTTCCCAGCATGCGGAAGTGACTAAGCACATTTTTCCCTAGTGACTTTATAAAGCGATTTTATAAAGTTAAGTTGAGCTTTTATTTTTTAATGTGTAGAACTGACTTTATGAGGTTGTCGATCACTTTAGTGACTTAAGTGAGCTCAACGAATAATTATGTTGTGACTGGTGATCTCATGACAGAAACATTAGATCTTGACCATCAATATCATTGGGAGACCAAGTGTTAAAGGAATCACACATTGGAAATTGCATAAAGGTAGCACTTGAGGGAGAGAAGGAACACACTTTGAGGAGAGCTTGACGAGGAAGGTGAAAAGTCACTTTTCTCAAGAAAGATATTGAGCTCATGGAGAAGTGAGAGTAAAGGAAAAAGAAGGGCTCATTCTCCAAGGGAAAGAGGGAGGTTCTTACAGCTAGAGGAGGGGCATGATAGGGAAGGAGAGGGTTCATACAACTGAAGGAGGGCATGATTTTCAAGAGGAGAATAGGGCACGATTTTCCAGAAATTACAACATTAAATGATGAGTTGACAAAGGTCCTGCATCACTGTTTAGAGGTTGTACTACAACATAGAGGCACAAAAATCAAGGCAAGAGGATGAAACAATTTTCTAAGTGTTTGGATGTACAAAATTAGTGCAGAAAAATATTGCTAATCTGCACAGATATCAAGATTTTATTTGTTTTTAAAATGACTGTACATTATAGAAAATGGGGATTGTTTTGTGTGTTTTTTAGCACACAAATCGAGGAGGTTTGTTGGCACATTTTTCAAGAATTTTTGTTGTTGATTACTTCTTGTTGTAAACTCTAATATGAAATTTCTCTGAGCTCAATAAGAAAACTCTCCTTGAACAGGTTTTCCCAACATGGGTTTTTTCCAGGGGCATTGCCTAGAAATTACTAGTGTTATATGGAGCGATTTCTTTGTTGTTCATTATTATTTCCACTGTTATTTTAGTTTCATATATCTATCATATAGTATTTCTGATTTATTGTTGAAGATTTATAGGAGGTTGAAATATGTTTATGACTTAGTATATATCTGAGCTGGTGCTCTTAGGTTCCAGATAAGAGAGTTGACACTTGATTTGCAGTGTGTTGCAAAGGGTTTTTGCCTCGAATAAGGGAAGGGTAGAAAGTAAATGAAGATATGCAACATAATCCAAAGAATACTATGAATCATGAAGATATGGAACATAACATGTTGTCTATAGGGAATCATGAACCTTTGAGTGAGATATGGGTATTGTTATAATATTTTTTGTATCCATTTGTATGTAATTGTTTTTATGTAGGTAGATTTCAGTGTTTCAGTACATATTTTAAGTGAAGTGTTTTTAACATGATCTAAGCACTGAGTATTGTAAAATTATGATTTTTTTTTTCTCAATAATCCTTATTTCCAAATTTAGATAGTAATCTTAGAAAAAATAAAAAAATTAAAATGTTTAGCCTCAGCCATATAAGAAAGCTAAGCCAAATAAGAAATCTCGCAGTGAGCATGGTAATCATTGATTAGTTTTGAAACCTTATTCTCTTATTTTCTCCAGTTGTAAATTGTATATTGTTTTTGGCAGTACAGGTTTTTAGATCCATTGACGTCGGGGAAATACATTGAATCTATGAGAAGGTTGGTGGGAGCACGTTTACCACGATTTAGCAGTGAAGAGGCTAAAGAATTAGCAGGCTCATTTGACTTTCTTGTGAAACACATGGTTCTTGGATAATGCAATTGTTGATGTATTGTCACAGAGAATAGGAGTTGAATCCTTTTCTATTTGTGACATGTCTTTCAATAATCTTCTCATCCATACAGTGTGACAAGAAGCTGAGGTAGCAGCTACATACTCTGCCTATGCAGAAGATATGGATACAATTGGTTGCTTCTTCGATGCCCGTGAAATCATGTTCGTGCCCAGTTGAAAAACATATCCTGATGTGCTTTTCCTGTCATCTAGGATGCCTGCAAAGTCACTATCTGTGTAACTAGAGAGTTGATTACTATCAGATTTAGTGTACCATAAACGGAAATTGAGAGTTCCTGCAACATATCTCAAAATTCGTTTTTCCATTCTCCAATGAGAATCTTTTGGTGATTCCATGAATCTGGAAACAAAGTTGGTTGCATACATAATGTCGGGCCTAGTTACGGTAAGATACAAAAAAATGCCTACTAAACTTTTGTATAAAGTAGAATCCATTGTGGGACCTTCATCATTCTTGCTTAATTTTGTGCCTAAAGGTATGGGGGTTTCTGCTCGATTTCATCCTTCCATGCAGAACCTTTTGAGGATGTCTGTTGTATACTTTTGCTGACAGACAAAAATTCCTTTGGCTGATTGATGAACCTCAATGCCTAAAAAATATTTCATTATGCCAAGATCTGTCATCTCAAACTCAGATTGCATGGCATGTTTGAAATTTGTTATCTCTAGATTTCCTGTGTAGATCATGTCATCAACATATAAACATACAATTAGTATTTTACCGTGATGATCTGTTTTGATATAAAGTGTTGGTTCATTTTGACTTCTGTTGAAGCCACTTTCGATCAGGTAAGTGTCAATTTTGTTGTACCAAGCTCTTGGATCTTGCTTTAAGCCATACAAGGCTTTCTTCAACCGATACACTTTGGTTGGGTGCTCTTGGACTTCAAATCCAGGTGGTTGATCGACATAAACTTCTTCTTCTAAAAAACCATTTAGGAATGCTGACTTGACATCCATTTGGTATACTTGCCATTTGTGTTGTGCTGCTATGGCCAATAGAGTTCTGACAGTGTCTAACCTTGCTACTGGAGAAAAAGTTTCACCATAATCAGTACCTGGTTGTTGTGAGAATCCTTTGGCAACAAGTCTTGCGTTGTTCTTTTCAATCTGTCCTTTTTCATTGAGTTTAGTTTTGTAAACCAACTTGACACCAATACTTTTCTTGTGTCTTGGCAAATCAACAAGATCCCATGTCTTGTTCTTCTCAATGGAGTCAATTTCTTGGTTCGTGTCTTGAACCCAATATGTCTCCTTGGCTACTTCCTTAAAGGATGTAGGTTGACATGACATTAAAGAAAAAAAATTGTGTTGTTGAAAGTCATCCAACTGCTGATGGATTTCTCTCAAATTTTGAGTTCTCTGATTCTGTGGTTCAGAGAATGATTTTCTGCTGGAAGTTGAGTTATCCTGTGAGTTATTTGGTTGTCCTTGGACTTGCATTATTTGAAGAATGGTTTGAGGTACTTGTTGTTCTGAATTTTCTGTGTTTTCAGAACATGGCAGCAATGGATTTTGACAGTCTACTTGCTGATTTTATGAATCATTCCAGAATTGGTTTTCCAAAAATTGTACATATCTGCTGAGAATTAATTTCTTGGTGATTGGATTGTAAAGCCTGTAGGCTTTAGATGTTTCACTATATCCAGTGAAAATACATTTCTCACTTCGGTCATCAAGCTTCTTCCTTAATTCGGAAGGTATGTGTGTATATGCTATGCATCCGAATGTCCTTAGATGAGCTACATTGAGCTTTGTCCCACTCCATGCTTCCTGGGGAACTTTCATCTATGGACTAGTGGTTGGTGATCTAATCAAAATATAAACTGATCATGCTACTGCTTCAGCCCAAAAAGTGTTTGACAGACATTTCTTTTTTAGAAGTGTTCTTTCCATATTCATGGTGGTCTGATTTTTTCTTTCAGCCACTCCATTCTGCTGTGGAGTAAACCTTGTTGTTTCTTTCATGATAATGCCTTGAGATTTGCAGAAATTTGCAAATTCTATGGAGTTGTATTCTTCTCCTCCATCCGACCTGAGTACTTTGAGAAATTTGCCACTCTGTTTTTCATCTTCTTCTTTGAATTCTTTGAATTTTGTAAATGTTTCAGACTTGTGTCTGAGAAAATAGATCCATATTTTCCTACTGAAATCATCAATAAATGTTAGAAAGTAAAAACTACCACCTATTGACTCTGTTTGCATTGGTCCACATAGGTCAGTGTGAACAAGTTCAAGATGTTGTTTGGCTTGATTGGAAGACTGTGGAAAACTAGTTCTCTTGTGTCTTCCAAGTATGCAAGACTCACATGGGGGAATTTATCTTTAAAGATAGGTAGACCTTTGACCATGGAGTTTTTCTGAAGAAGACTTAGACTCTGAAATGGTAGATGTCCAAATCTTGTATGCCAAACCATTGTTTCATTTAGGGTTGATGCACTCTGTGCATAAGGTTGAATCAGATTTGTAGTTCTGAGGGTAAGGGGAAACATCCTATTTGGAGTCATATATATTTCATAAATCAATTTTCTGTTGGGTTTTCTATCATAGATTTTGCAAGATTCTCCCTCAAAGAGTACCTTATATCCTTTTTCAATGAGTTTTCCTACACTTAACAAGTTATGTTTCAAGTCTGGAACATGATAGACATTACATATGTCTTTCTTTACATTCTGTTTAGTAAGAATAGGAACAATTCCTTCTCCTTTAACTTTGACTAAATGATCATTTCCAAGTGTAATATCAGATGAGATTGAAGAATCAAGGCATGAAAGTAATTTTTTGTTACCTGTCATGTGATTGCTGCATCCACTGTCCAGCAACCAAAGGTCTTTAGGTTGTTGTTCAGTTTTGTGGCATGAGAGAAACATACCTCTTGAGGTGTCTCCCATATGATTTGACACATGTGCTCTACCTGAGAGTTGATCTGCCTGCTTCTTCCTGCATTCAGATTCATAGTGCCCATACTTTTTGCAGTAATAGCATTGAATGTTAGTTTTGTCATTTAATCTTCTCCCTCTGCCTCTTTGAGGCTGGAAATTCTGATGTTGATTTTGTTGATGATTTCTTTGACCTTGGAAATTCTGATTTGGATATTGTTGTCTATTCCCTCCACTAGTATGAGGGTTACCTTGATTGCTCCCTCTTCCTTGGTGACCTCTACTTCTTCCTCTGCCTCTCCCTCTGCTGAAGGATAATTGAGTTTTGAAGGCATTTGAGATTGACTCATCTGTGAGATGTAGTCTTGTCTCATGTGTCACCAGAGAACCAATTAGTTCATCTGTTGAGAATCTTGACAGATCCTTGGATTCAAGGATGGTTGTTACAACCATTTCAAATTTCTTGGGTAAAATTCTGAGGATTTTTTCAACAATTCGTTGATCAATGATGGTTTCACCAATTAGTCTGATCTGGTTCACGATTCCCATGACTCTGGTCATGAACTGATCCACTGTTTCAGACTCTGTCATCCTAAGAGTCTCGAATTGTGTCCACAAGGTCTGTAGTTTAACTATTTTTACCCTGTCATTTCCTTGGTAGGATGATTTAAGGATATCCCAGGCCTGTTTGGAAGTACCAACACCTGTGATTTTTTAGAAAATCGAATCATCTACAGAATTTTGAATCCAGAATTTTGCTTTGTTTTCTTTGGTCCTAAGAGTTGCCTGAGCAATTCTCTGCGCATTTGTCATGGTAGTGAGGGCCGATAGATCTGGTTCCACATATCCAATATCCATTGGTTCCCAACACTCTTGTGCTTGCAAGAATGACCTCATTCGAAGAGACCAAAATTCGTAATTCTTTCCAAGAAGAATCGGACCTTGAGTTGGGCCTAGATTGTTAGACGACGCCATGATTTTTGAATTAGAATTTTTTTGCAGAAGTACAGAGGAAAATTTTATATTTACCTCTGATCGGTGAAACATCGATTTGCCGATGGCCGATGGGAGCTTATCGGGCTTGAATTGGCCCTTGGTCTCCTTGTAATGTGACCACACACCTTACTTTTAAAGTGCTACGGGATTTTCCCGTTCTTTGACTTTCAAATCTCTGAAGTGTGAAAAAAAATGCCTTTAGACAATTCAATGGTCCAGATCTTGTGTGATTTGACGGCCCAGATCTTATCGGGATATCGCAAATCAGGATTTCGCGAGTTCTTATGACGAGTATTTCTGATTCCTCGATTCCCTGATCTTCGATTTTCTGATGGCGCTGTCCTTTCGGGACTTTTCTCGATTTCGTTGATTGTTGCCACATCGTCCCAGCAGATGGACGATCGTGATCTCTCCTCGTGATTTTGCGATTTGATATGTTTCGGACTTCTCATCTCCTGGATCCATGATTTTCCGAATCCCATAAAGTCGATAAACTCTCTTATCGGGATTTTTTCAAAAGCCTCGATCTTTGCCACGTGTCCTCAACAGATGGATGACTCAGATTTGCATCGGGGATTTCACTGTGGATATTTCCGATCCCACGGTTTTGATGATATGGCATCAGCTGGGCCTCACGACGGAGTTTACCTCCTGTCGATATTTTTGAATTCGGAGTTTTGAAGTGCTCGTGTTTCTTGTCCTCAGGATTCGCGAAATGCTGAATCCCGATATGCCGATGGGATTTTCCTTTTCGGGACTTTTCCCGAGCCTTCGGATTTATGCCACGCATCCTTGAAAGATGGACGGTCCTGATTCAACCTCAAGATATCACGACTTGCGATGCTCCAAATTTCTGTCAACGTGAAACCATGATTGTCGAAATGTCGACGGTTTCCTTGATGTTCGCCACATGTCCAAACAAATGGATGGCTGAGATCTTATCGCTATATCATGTATCATGATTTCGTGAGTTGCAATGACAATTTTCTTTGACAAATTGAAACCT
This sequence comes from Picea engelmannii, assembly GCA_009831015.1. Taxonomy (NCBI): domain Eukaryota; kingdom Viridiplantae; phylum Streptophyta; class Pinopsida; order Pinales; family Pinaceae; genus Picea; species Picea engelmannii. The sequence goes on along the minus strand of ML782860.1, from coordinate 9,697 downwards.
CGAATGCTGATGTGATGATGCATTGATCTACTAGCACCTGTCCTCTGAGATGGACAACTCACAGGTCCTCTCGGGATTTAGCGATATCACGTATCAGAGTTTTGGAGTGCAATATTTTGCGCGTCCAACTCACGATTACCGATTTTGCAATGAGAGAAGATCGACGACTCATGATATTTCTCGATCAAAAATCCAGAATGACTCGTGATTTCGCGATTCGTGAATTCTCACGGCAATCTTTTGTCCGTACACCTTACGAGTCACAAAGTGCCAAGATCTCACCATGTGTGTCTTGATGGAGGGTCAAGATGATGTCGGGATTTCAAGACTTCACAAGTCAAAATCACTCCTGTGCACTGCAGAGGACTAAACCTCGTGCACCTTCTCGCTGATCCAATGACTGTCGGTCCTTTGCGCAGGATGAAATGGTTGAAATGCTTTCGACTTTTCCGCGCTCTCCTTGTCCCTTCTGGACTGGTTTCCCACCTCGGATCTGTTCACAAGACGAATCTTATGGCCGCAGTGGTTGTTCCTTGCACTTGAGACATGTTCTTTACACCTGTGGAAGAACGATTCGTGAATCTTTCAAAGATTTGAAAGAATTTCATGAATTCTTCGTTATCTGCTAGAATCTTTCACAGATTTGAGCGATTTCCAAGAATATTTAAACGATTCTTCCTTCTGCATGAATCTTTAACGAATTTAAGCGAAATTTTCAAGTTCTTTAAACATTGTTTTGTTCTGCATCTCTTCTGCATCAATCTTTGACGATTTTTGAAAAATTACAAGAATATTTACTGTTTCTTCTTCTGCGTTCTCTTCGTCCAGGATCTTTTGAGTGTTATACACTCTGCTTCCTTCGCAAGCTTCTTACGTCGATCTTTTGAGAGTATTATGGGCAGCTCTCCAAGCCTTGTGAAAATACTGTGTCGCGTGCTCTCAAGATGCGTGTAAGCTCTGCTCTGTGAGGATCATGTGGCTCTCCAGACTGTGTGAAGAGGCTTATTGTTGTAGCTCTGATACCATGATAAATTGTGAAGAAAAGAGAAATGCAGAGAGAAAAGAATAGAACAGTATATTGAAATGTATGAAGAAGTATTGAACAAGTTGAAGTACAAGTTGAAGTACAATGCAATGGGAGATGGTTGAGCTAAATAGGCTCAAGCAAGACAAAAACAGAAAGTACAATTGTCTAGTACAGCTGGCAGTGTACAGTCAGACTATTGAGGGTACAATATATTTAACAGATTCAAAGAACACAAATGCATAGCTGGGAAGAGACAAACTCATAAGCGATCTTCACACTTCGAGGCATTCGGCATTTGCCAGGATTTGTTGTACACACCTGATATGTTCTATGTTTTCAGGTAAATCCTGAGAGGGTGAAGCGACCCCCAACCCCATATTTCGATACACAACTAAGAGAAAATTGAGTGGAACATGAAAAAAAAAGCGTTGTAGAACATGGTAGCGGCGGTGTAATTTTCTGAGTTCTCAGGTAAATCTTGAGAGGATGAAGGAAGGCCTACATTATTAGATTAGGGACAAGACAATGCAAGTGCTTACTAGGCTAGTAATTCTTTTGTCCTGGCTTCACAGTAGAAGAATTGACTCCATATTACATAGCATAACTATTGGACTAACCGCAACACCTCTTGTGGAGTAGGGGTGTTGGATTAATCGCTGCACCTCTTGTGGACTAACCGTCACGTTGGGAACATGGGATTAACTATCCACTCAAGGTGATTTTGTTGATTTGGAGGTTTACTAACACCTGCAGGTTTTGGTGTAATGGAAAATCTTAACATGGTATCAGAGCCTTGGCCCAGGTTCAATTCCCTCAAGGTCACCTCTCGTGGACTAACCGCCATGGTGGAAACATGGAACTAACCGCCCACTTAAGGTGATGTTGTTGATTTGAAAGTTTACTAACGCCTACAAGTTTTGGTGTAATGACAAATCTCGACAATAACTCCAATGAGAACTTCTGCTTAGAGAAAGAAGAGGACTGTTCTTTGGAGTGTTCCAACGAAAACGCCTGCAAGTTTTGGTGTAATGAAAAATCTCGACAATAACTCCAATGAGAACTTCTACTTAGAGAAAGAAGACGACTATTCTTTGGAGTGTTCCAACAGAAACTGTTGTTCAGAGAATTGGCTCCAATGAACAGTCCTCATCCTTCTCTTTGTTGAAGTTCCCATTGAAATTATGTGATGTAATATGGAGCCAATTCTTCTACTGTGGGGCCACGACAAAACCAACCCCATGAAAAAAGCATTACGAGCTTGGGTGGAGATCACTTCTTAGTTTGTCTCTTTTCAGCTATGCATCTATGTGCTTGGAATGGTGGTATGAAATTATGAAAAAAGCATTACGAGCTTGGGTGGAGATCACTTCTTAGTTTGTCTCTTTTCAGCTATGCATCTATGTGCTTGGAATGGTGGTATGAAATTATGATAATTTTTTGTTGGCTCTTGTTAGATACAAAGGCAACAGTGGCATCCATGGGAACACTTATTCAAACCACAACTCTCCTTTATATTTTCCCTTCGTCACTTAGCGTGGGAGCTCAGTTGAGCATTGTATTAAACATTGGATGTACAGTTGTAATGAGTTTCATAGCCATATTTTTTTCCTTATGGTAGCGATGCATCACACATAGGTATAATTTTCACGAGCGATGGACAGATTAAGGGTATTGACTATGCTTTGCAACTTTGTCACAGGGAAGGCGCTCATGTCCGAGGTTATATTGTTTGGGAATTTTCAGACAACTTTGAGTGGGACAGTGGATATAACTTCCGATTTGGTTTATATTATCTAGATTACATGGACAATTTAAAGCTATATGAGAGGGCATCTTCGCATTGGTTTAAACATATACTCAAGATGTAAAACACTTCTCCTTTAAATTAGTATGTAAGAATAATAAATGCATAACTTTGTGACCTGAAAAACTAACATTGGACCATCTCTTTCTCTTGTTTGTTTCAAGGAGGATTGTTTTATTAATTACTATGGGTTTTTGGATTGTTTTTATTAATTAGAAAAGTTTGGTATTGAAGTGTGTGTTTGGTTTTTAAATGTTCAATGTGCTATTAGACACTCCCCAATACTTATTCATTACTATTGATTTACTATATAGTTGTGAATGTGAGTGGGTTTATTACTTGTATTTAACTAATATTAACTATTATTTGTAAATGTAAGTTGATTTGGTCTAAATGACTACTAGTAAATAATGTGCAAGGCTAAATAAACCTTAAGTGCAATCAATAATATGCAAGGCTAAATAAACCTTAACTGCAATATAATTATCAAGCCTAAATAACAAATTAGACAACAATTACAATTCAATCTACCATTAACACAATCTATTCTTAGCAATACCAATATAAGTAAAAAGGAACATTCTAGTTATCATGCATAGTGATTATTATTAAAGAACTACCTTCCGAAAAACTTTCTAGCCAAATAACAACAGTAGGATTTTACGAGTTGTCTAATACCCATTAGGTTGTTGAGTTCGTGTCGAAAAAGCAAGGCATGGAATGTTGACAGTAAGGTGAGGGCGTGGTCTAACAAGACTCAATCGCGGTGAGTGTAAAAGCTAAATTGATGTTGCCTTTACGAGGGCATGGTCTAACAAGACTCAATCGCGGTCAGTGTAAAAGCTAAATCGATGTTGTCTTTACTAAATTTTTTTGTCCCAAAACAATAAATTTACAGTCATTAAATAAATTGTTGCCATCGCTATCAAAACTTGGTTAGGTGGATTCGCTATGAGACCTAGTAATAGCTGTCTAAAAAGGAAAAATCGCAGTATTATTATAAAGGAAAATCAAAGTGTCATGAAACTGAACTATAGGCTTTATAACTTTTACACTATTTGCACTTTTCTGTTGGTGATGGATTTGTATAGAGTTGAACTAAATTATTCACAAATACAATAGAAATCCAATAGGTGAATGCAGAAAACATGAATGAAGTTATTGAATTCCAATGCATCCCTAAATCATGAATTTGTCAATTTTCTGAGACCATAACTCGAATTCTCCCTTTCTAATAACACACAACAAACAATTTTGACAACAAGGCTTCTTCGTAAATATTCGAGAGGTTTTATTATATCTGGTAAATTTCTCTCTATTCCATTTGTCTCTCGACCTTCTCTCTCTCCATGAGTACAATGACTTTAACATATATATAATTGTATATTCATGAACTAAGTGTGATTTCAATGAAACTACAATAGAATCTGCAATCACTAACAAAATTTCATAAACGCCTCTTGAATATGCTCTTTATATCATCTATGGGCAGTTCAATAAAATTCCTTTACTTGATTACGCACATTAAATAATTTGAAAACAAGGTTTTTTTCACACAAAATTTAGTTTCTCAGATCGACTAAATTTGGATCGAGTCATCTAGTTAATACAGATCCTATTCTTCATTCTATAATCCTTATTAAATCCTAGTAGTTGTTACAAAGTTAGGATTCTAGAGATTTAAAAAATTTATTCAACCTTTTCTAAATACAATAAAACAGATTTAAAAGAACCCACTCTTTTTAGTAAGAATTGACTTGACTTCCAACAACCAATGATAATATTTGAAATTAATTCTATGCTCTTGCATCACTTTATAATGGCCAAATCACAGGCAACCAAAAATATTCAATGTAGGAATGCATTCACCCTTGAGGTAGTATCACTAAGAAAAAAAAATTGCAGACCAAGACACAAAAAGTAGACAAATGTTCCATTTTCAGTCATGGGACTTTCAGTGCTCGAGGGGTACAGTCTAACAATGATTTTCAAAATAAAATTTAAACAAACATACTGTTCAAGATCAACTAAATCATTCGATCACAAGTTATAACACCGACTTTATCTAACAAGTAAGAAGACGAGTAAATATATAACAATCGCTAAAAGAAGAATTGGACACACAACAAATCATTGAATAAAATGAGAAACACAACAATCTCTTAAATGGACAACTCCTCCATAAATCTTGAGTCACTCGGTGAGACATAAGAAATCGTAGAGGAAATCACATTAGTCACAGAGTTTACACCAGGGTTCAAGTATTTTGAAAATGAAGAGAAAACCGTCCCAACAATTGCAGAGATGACCATTCCAAGAAAAAAAAGAATTCGATTTATTAAAAAAGAATGAAGAGATCATTCCAACAAAATGGAGGTCATATCAATCACAAGAGGGCACAATACAATCACTCGACCAGGAACAATCAACAGGGTTAGACGACTGGTCATAAACATTCTTTTCTCATCATCCACACACAGAAAAGAAGGGCATTTAGATTTCTAGGTCTATTAAAATCGAAGTGGCGACTGTCGATCCGACTCTTGACCGACTGCTCAGGCGTGGACTGATGAGATAGATATGAAGGTGAATAAATAGCACAAACTTATCACAAAGCAATAAAACCATAGGATGGTCACAACATGAAGGAAATTAAAATGCTAAAGTCAATCATTTTTTTACCCAATTAAATGTACATAACTAAAAGTGTAAAGAGTACCAATAATCTACCAGGAAGAAATAAAGGAAGCGTATCATAGCCCAAGTCGTCCACTCTGAGTTGTTGTACGAATTTGTTCATGCTCATATAGATGGTTGGTTCTTTAACTCTCTAATTATTATAGAATGAAGAGGAAGGAAAAATCCCCTTTTGTAGGATTTTGATGCTTCATAGTTATGAATCCTAGCATTGCAAAGTTTAGTTACTTTTCTAGAGTAATGGACTGATTATGTATTTTAATTTAAAGAGTCCTTGCTCTCGAGATATTATATATCAACGAAGGATCCTGTTGAGTGGGATAACTCGACTGTACAATTCTATACTGTTAGAATAGTTATAATAATAAAAGGTTTTCTACATTCCTCATGTGTCCAAACTCTGATAATGTATGAGTAGTTAAATGTGGAAATAGTTATGCAACATTTGTTACAACAACCTTAGATATACACATATTTATATATCTATCTATGCATATATGGATAATTCTTCTAAGTTTTCGTTGACATTTATTATGTTTGGTATACTTAACTATCAAAATAATTATGCGTATTTACCCTACATCCATATATATATATATATATATATATATATATATATATATATTTATATATATCAAGTTTACTTCAAAATCGCCTTTACATTTGTATAGTTTACTATTACTTGGAAAAGAAATTGAATATCTATGTGTAGATACTTCACATGTTTGATAGGAAATTTAAATAGAGCTGAAATTATGATTATTTCTTACGTACACATATCTACCAGATACCTACCATAACCCATACACCATGGTTTCATCATTAAATGTGTTAACTAAATATGACTGTAATTATAACATATAAAACATAGCGACTTCAATCTCTATTTTGGTAAACCCTCTCAAACTGTACCTAAGCAGTTAATCATCCACTAGAATTATTACTTTATCTCATAACATAATCAAATCCCAAGGTTCATTCTACAAATCATTTCATTTCACTTAGCCATCATATAATAAAATAATTCAGCAAACAATAGGTAGGGGTACTTATCTAAAAAAAAACTAGGACAACAAAAGGAACAACTAAGTTCCACCCAACCATAGAACCGAACAACAAATCTACTTGCTATTTTCACCCCCTAGCCTGACCATGAATTCATGAGGGAGAACTCTAGATCTACTCCTCAACAATAGTCCTTCAGTTTCAACAACCTTCTCTTTGCCTCACATTCCCAAAGAAGTGTTCATAACAACAAGAGATAAATTATTTCCCCCGGCTGTTAAGCCCTAATATTGGCTCATTACACCTTAATTGGGGCATATTATATCAGTAATGTTATTTTATTTATGTCATATTGAGCCCATTAGTTGTAATTATACCTCCTAGTCTTTTATATATACCAAGGAGACATTTTCATTTTGAATCATCTTGTACTTGAACATTTAAGTGGGGTAAAAGGAGGTTGCCCCCTTGAAGAGGCTTATTATCTGAAATTATCTCTTTTTCAAGGTGTTGAATACTTTTTTTTAGGTTTTTCTATGCTATAATGATATTTGGTTCTTAACATATGGTATCAGAGCTCAAGGTCTTGGGGTTTTGCTACTACATCTAAGACACCGTGGCATTTTCACTATAACTTGTTTTCTACAATGTTTCAGAAGGAACAACTTGGAGGATATTTAGTAGACAGATCAAGTTATTTTGGGTTCAAAATTGATATCTCGAGGCCTTACACTTTTATATATAAATCCTATACAAGATAGGGTTCTGGAATCATCTTGAAATGAGTCATTACGGAAATTTCGCTATAAAAAATTTTCTGTAATGTGTCACACCCTGAAATCCAGAGGCCATTTATAGAAATTAGTAATGTATCTGTGGTAAAATGTTCAACTTCTGGGTCATCTTAAATTTGTAGATACACCTTGTGTAAGATAGGGTATCTGACTAGTCCTATTGACTAGTCTCAAGAAGGTGTTCTAGGTAAAACAATCATAACTTCTTGCTAGAGATTCAAATTGAGTGGGACTAGTTTCATTCGATCTTGGACAGTTTGTAGTATTTTGGGTGTGAGTTTCAGAATTTGATATCAATTATTTTGTGTGGGGCATGCTATACACGTGAGATCTCGTGGAAAGGTAAAAAATCGTCAAGTTGTGAGGAAGTTACCATAAATTCCACTTGGCACATCCAATTTTGATCAGACCTATGGAATTGCAGAGAAGAAATATCAGAGAACCACCTAAAAGAATGTTTCATACCCAGAAGGGAAAAAACTTGGGAGATAGAGCAAAATAAATATTGTCTAGTAAAACCACCTCAAAATCAAGATTCAAAAGTGATACTTGGCCAACATGCCACCAAAAAAGAGACCTTCTACACCAAATAAGCCTCTTTGGAGTAAAGGAGGTAGAGTATTTGGGTCATATTGTATCTCATGAAGGTGTCAAGGTAGACCCTAACAAGATTAAGGCCATGATGGACTGGCCGATTCCCGAAACATTAAAGAATCTTAAAGGATTTTTGGGTTTGACAGGTTACTACCGCAAGTTTGTTCGGAACTATGGAAGAATAGCAGCACCTTTAATGACACTAACTAAGAAGGATTCATTTTCATGGACTCTAGAGGCAACTAAAGCTTTTGAACAACTTAAAGAGGTGTTGTGTAAATCTCCTATCTTGACCATTCTAGACTTCACAAAAACCTTTATTGTGGAATGTGATGCCTCGGGAAATGGAATTGGTGCTGTCATAATGCAAGAAGGAAGGCCCCTAGATTTTGAAAGTCGACCACTCAAGGGAAGGGACTTACACAAACCCATTTATGAGAAGGAAATGATGGAAATACTACATGCACTGAAGAAATGGCATCCTTACCTAATAGGTAGGCACTTCAAGGTCAAAAGAGATCATGATAGTCTTAAATACTTCTTGGAACAAAGACTATCTTCAGAAGAACAGAAAAAATGGGTAACCAAAATATTGGGTTATGATTTTGAAATCATCTATAAAAAGGAGAAGCAAAATGTTGTGGTAGATGCACTCTCAAGAAAGGATGAAGATGTTGAGGCCTTTCTTTGTGCTATCTCGATCATCCAACCTGATTGGATAATAGAAGCAAGGGATGAATGGAAGAATGACTCTCATTCCAAGGTTGCAGCAGGATTACATTGCATCAGATACATTTACACGGAAAAATGATTCACTATGGTACAAAGATCGCTTATATTTATGTAAGAACTCCCAACTCCAGTAGGAGGGCACTCAGGATTTTTGAAAACCTACCATAGAGTCAATAAAGATTTTTTTTGGGATGGCCTTAAAACTGATGTTAAAAGGTTTGTGGAAAAATGTGTGGTTTTCCAACAAAACAAGGTGGAAACAATTAAGACCCCAGGTCTTTTACAACCATTATCCATCCCAAGTCAGCATTGGGAGGAGGTTTCCATGGATTTCATCACACGGTTACCAAAGTCTGAAGGAAAGAGTGTCATCATGGTGATTGTTGATAGAATGACCAAGTATGCACAGTTTTGTGCACTCTCTCATCCCTTCAAAGCTAGTACAGTTGCCACCGCATTCATGGAGACAGTTCAAAAGCTACATGGAATACCAAAGATTATTGTAAGTGACAAAGATCCCATCTTCACTCGACATTTTTGGACATATTTATTTTCTTGTTTGGGTACTCAATTGGCTCATAGCTCATCCTATCATCCTCAATCTGATGGACAAACCGAGATAGTGAAAAAATGTCTGGAAGGATACCTTCGTTCCTTTGTCTCTGTTAAACAAACACAATGGTTCAAATGGTTACCCTTGGCAGAATGGTGGTATAACACTTCCTTTCATACTGCAACAAAAATGACACCATTTATGGCACTTTATGGATACCACCCTCCTTCCATCACTTCTTCTCCAAAAGAAAAATCTAAGGTTCAAGCAGTGGAAGATCACATCGAGAATCAACAAAAAATTCTCCAAATCTTAAAGGACAACCTGACCATGGCACAAAATCGCATGAAACAACAAGCAGATCGACATCATAGTGAAAGAAGTTTTGAAGTAGGGGATTGGGTGTTTTTAAGACTACAACCATACAAAGAGATGTCCCTCAAGCAAGCCAAGAAGGATAATAAATTCTCACCAAAGTACTATGGACCTTA
>ML782859.1:851240-868957 GCA_009831015.1 Picea engelmannii | reverse complement strand
AACAACATGATGTATACTATCCATCCATGGGTGTTGTATCTGCATGTGCATTTTCCTTCATGTCCAAATACCTTCATCAATCTTGCGGTCCAAAACCCATGACTAGGGTTGACATCAATGACAACAACCAATATTCCAACAATTTGTTGAGGGTTTTTCACAATTATGTGCACAATCCACTGATTTTACCAAGAAGGGTGCATTCAAGTGGGATATAGAGGCATAGTTGACATTCAACAAAATGAATAAGGTGATGATCACTTGTCTTGTCTTATCCTTTCCTAATTTCTCTCATCCCTTCACCTTGGAGTGTGATGCATTGAGAGAGGGGGTTGGAGTCATATTAATGAAAAATACGCACCCCATTGCCTATGAAAGCCAAAAATTGAGGGGACCATAGTTATTGTATACCATTTATGACAAATAGATTCTAGCCATAATGCACGCTTTGCACTAGTTCATGCAATATTTAGTTGGAGCAAGATTTGTGGTAAGAATAGACCATAATAGTCTTAGTACTTTCTGGAGAAAAAGGACCTTAATGAGAGAAAGAAAAAATGGGTGAGCAAGATTCAAGCATATAACTTTGATATAGAATATGTGAAAGGGAATAATAACGTGGTGGCAGATCCATTTTCCAGGACACCCTCAGCATATTCTATGTCAGAAATATTAGTTGACTTGAAATCCCATATTTTGGTGGAATAATCTAAAAACAAATTTGCATGTGAGTTTATGGATGGACAATTGCAGGATGACAGGTACAAAATTACTAATGATATCATTTACTACAAGGGAAGGATCTACCTAGTTCCTGAATCCTTTTTTATGAAAAGGGTGCTACAAACATTTCATGACTCATCATTAGTAGGGCATCAAGGATTCCTTAAAACATACAGACAGATAAGGAAAAGGTTTTCTTGGAAGGGTCTCAAGGGAAACATCATGAACCACATCAAAGAATGTGCCACTTGACAACAAAATAAATATGAGCATACTCACCCACTAGGTCTATTGGAGCCCCTCCCCGTTCCTGAGCGTAAGTGGGAGAGTGTGTCTATGGATTTTATTACAGGGCTTCCCAAGGCACATGGGAAGGATCGCATATTTGTGGTAGTTGATCGCTTGACAAAATTTTCCCCTTTTTTTTCTATATCCATGGACTATAGTACATCTCATGTGGTATATTTGTTTTTCAAAGAGATTTTTCGGTTGCATGGATCGCCCAAAAAAATTGTGAGTGGCAGGGTGATGCAAGAGCATCACCATCAACATTCAAAGAGGCCAAGTGGAGGACAACTCAACATCCAGCGTGCGCATTCAAATTGGTTTTGGATTCCAAGGAATGTGCATCACTTTAATGTTTTGAAAATATTGTAATTAAAGGCCCGTAATATTTTGAGGCATGAGCCATTGTAAACAATCTAAGAGATTGTAATTTCTTTAATGCCCAAAGGATTGTATAGATTTGGAGCATCGAATCATATCTATATTGTAAATTCTCATTTATTTTTAATAAGCTTAGTGGTAGAATGCTTTAATTATGATGTGAAAGCACTAGAGTAGTCGAAATGAAGGATCGAGAAGCCCCTCCATGTATAAATGTATGCAATCTATGCCCAAGATAGGTTGTTGAATATTGTTGTATTTGTTGTTGAGATCATTGTGATTACTGTGAAGAAAGAGAGAAGATGAGAGTTGTGGGAACTCTTGTAATTGTTTTCCTAAAGGAATATAATAGAGGAGATTTACTTCACATGTATGAGTTTTCTTATCTCTGAGTTATTTGGGTAATGTTATGTTATCTATTTTATGTGTTTATATGCATGTGTGTGTATTGCATAGTTGAATGAATGAACCTTTGATGTTCTATAAGTTTCAATTGTTTCTCTTCTAAAATCCTCGTGCAAGGAGCGCACAGTGGCCACACAAGGAGTGTGAAGGAAGAGTCGTTTACAGACTTGATATCTCAGGAGAGATAGAGTGAATTTCATAGAGTGAGTGCAAGGAGTGCACATATACTCGTTTGAGTATAAAAAGCTTGTAGGATAGACCTGTGCAGGGAGTGCCCAAGGGCAACACTTAGTGAAGTGTTGAGAGAGTCTCAAGGAGAGTGAGCACAAGGAGTGTGTAAGAGATTGTTTCTAAGTCTCAAGCTTAGGAGAAGTAGCGCAAGGTGTGCGCCAAGGTTAGAATCACTTAAAGTGACAAAGCTCAGGAAGAATAGTGAAGGAAGGTCCTTGGAGAAAGTATTCATTTGTTTTGGAGGTTGAGCGAACAAGATCCGTTCAGGAGAAGCCATAATTTTTCACAACCGTCAAATCTGGATAAGGTGCATGGGTGTTAACCCTTTAAGTCCTTTGGACTTCATGAATTCTACAATTTTAGGGTGTGTGTTGTGGAGGAGACAAATTTCCCAAAGTCCTGAAGTCTGAATTTAATTTGGATCATTGGTAGACTAGGGACACGTGTTCGCAGATAAACAGTTATCCAGAAGTCCAGCTATCCAGTGAACCTGAAGTGTTGTTGCGAGAGTGTGAGAAACTACCTAAGCTACGAAGCCAAGAGAAGATCCTGACCGCTGGTGCCAGGGCCATGTGTCGGCATATTGCTAGTGATTCAGGAATCTGACAGTTCGGGAGAATGGAGGCGTAAAGTGTTTTGTCTTGAGAACTCCCAAAGGCCGGAGTATATCTTGACTGTCAGTTGAGAGGGACACGTGGATCATAGATCCATCCCTTCACTAGTTCGGCGTTCATAGAATTTGAATTGTTGTATCGTGAAGATATTTGAAGCTCGGAGCTCGGAGTAATCTTAGGTCATCGATTAAAGGCGGACGTCAACCGTCTGATTTTCCAGTTTGGAGTTCGCGCATTCGAAGGTGTTACACATTTAGACAGGGAAAACTCTCGAAGCCTCGAGTCTCAGAATTTTCATGAATCGTAGATCAAGGAACGTATTGTGAGTCGTTGATCCCCGCCTTTGTTCATCTGTTCACGAATTTGAAATTCGGGAGAATTTTTGTGTGTTGTAGTTAGAACTCCCAAAGCCTGGAGCTCTGAAGTGTCGTAGTTCCTATAGGTTAAAGAGCTTAGCCCATGGTTTTGGACTGAGGTCACGTGGATTTCTCCATTGACATGATAAAACCATCGCGCATGCAAATTTGTGCGCAGGGAAAAGAGAAAAAAATCATGTGGCAGAGTATTTCGAGGGTTCAACAAGAACCCGAGATCTAATTCAGCGCCCTTACATGAACGATTCTAGACCAGGAGGTCGTGCGAACCACAAGAGTGGTGGGGTTTTTCATTAAGTGCTATCGGAGCAGGAATTAAGCTCTGTGTGAAAAGAATATTTGGAACCATGTCGCTAAGAAGATGCAAGGAGAGACCTGTAGTCAATGCAGCCATGGAAGAAGAAATGAGGCAACTTCGTGCAATTTTGGACGCCATGGAGACAACACAATGAATATCACCTGAAGTTGGTGATGTCAGTGAAACTAAAAATGAAGATGTGGAAGCATAAGAAGTTGTAGGAGAAAAAGTAGCAGAGGAGTGATTGATGAGTGTTATTGTCAAGCTCGGAACCAGAGAAAAAACATAAGTCTCGATGTATGAAGGTAATTTAAATGTGGAAGAATTGCTTGACTGGATAAGTGCTTTAGACAAGTACTTTAACTATGAGGAAATTGATGATGAGAAGAAGGTAAAGCATGCAGTGACTAGATTGAAGGGACATCCAACTTTATGGTGGGATGAGTTGCAAGCTGACAGAAGGAGGAAAGGTAAGACCAAAATCAAGAGTTGGGATAGAATGGTAGCTAAGCTCAAGGATAAATTCATACCCAAGGATTATCAGTTAAATATGTTCAGGAAGTTGCAAAATCTGAGAGAGAAATGTTTTTCAGTGAAAGAGTATACCAAAGAATTGTATAATTTGAACATAAGAGCATGACATAGGGAGAATGATGAAGAAAAATTTTCTAGGTAAATTAATGGATTGAGGTACAAAATCTAGGATGATATTAGCATGATGACAATGAGAATTGTGGAAATTTCTTATCAGGTAGCCCTGAAGGTAGAAGAAAAGTTGGAAATGAAGCGAAGTCAAAGGAACAAAGGAAAGAGTCCTAACAAAGGAAGAGGAAGTGTCAGAGAGAAGTTCTAGAAACCCAGAGGAGAAGATGGAAAATATAACAATCAGACGGAAAGAAGAGGATGTTATAGAGGAGGACACTATGGAGGAAGAAATTGTTTTCCCAAAGGTAGAGGAAGAGGCAGAGGAGGAGAAGTGAAGTGTTATGCCTGTGGAAAAACATGGCATATGTCTTGGAAATGTCCTGAGAAGATGAATGTAGGAGGCAGAGAAGCTCACATTTTTTAGGTGTAGAAGAAGAATGTGGAGACGGAGATGAATTTAGAAGCAGTGGAAGAAGGAAAATCACTCATGACAAGGAAATCTCTCATAAAGCCAGAGAAAGAGGTACGAGAACCAGTCCAGAGGTACATTTTGTTCAGAACTGCTTGCAAGACCACAGATAGGGTATGAAAGGTGATCATAGACAGTGGGAGCACTGATCACTTGGTATCCAATGAAATGGGGGAAAATCTAAAGCTAGAGACCACTGCACATCTGAATCCGTACAAGGTGTCATGGTTGAAAAAAGGACATCAAGTCATGGTAAGTCAGAAATGTAAAGTTGAGTTTAAAATAGGTGGCTATAGAGATGAATTTTTATGTGATGTCATACCTATGGATGTTTTTCATGTTCTGTTGGGAAGACCATGGAAATATGACAGGAATGTCATACATGATGGGAGGAAGAATACTTATACCCTTGAGAGGAATGGGTGTAAGTATATGTTGTTTCCAATAGAAGATAAAGGAGTCAAAGAGGAAGCTAGTCCTAGTACACTTCTCATGAGTGGGAAGGAACTCTTAAAAGAAGTTAAGAAAGACCAGAAAATACTGTTTGTTGTTTTAGGTAAGCCGAAAGTCATTCTTACAAGCACTTCTATCAATGATTTTCATGTAGAATTTCAAGACTTATTGGATGAGTTTGTTGACATTGTGGTGGATGAGTTACCTCACATTTTACCGCCCGTCAGGAGTATCATTCACCATATTGACCTTATTCTGGGAGATTTTTTTCCGAACAAAGAAAAATATAGACTAATCCCTCAATAGAATGAAGAGGTCAAGGAGCAAGTCCAAGAGTTGTTGGATAAAGGTTTGATCAGGGAAAGTTTGAGCCCGTGTGAAATACCAATTGTGTTGAGTCTGAAGAAGGATGGAGGTTGGAGAATGTGCATAGATTCTAGAGCCATCAACAAGATAACCATAAGGTATATATTCCCTTTACCCAGAATGGATTATTTAATGGATTTCTTGAGTGGAGCTAGTTATTTTTCCAAAATAGACTTGAAGAGAGATTATCATTAGATAAGGATGAGAGAGGGAGATGAATGGAAAACAACATTAAAAACAAGCTAAGGATTGTATGAGTGGCTTGTTATGCCATTTGGATTAACAAATGCACCAAGTACGTTTATGAGGTTGATGAATGAAGTGCTCAAATATTTTATTTGTAATTTTTTTATTGTTTGTTTAGATGATATTCTAGTTTTCAATAAGACTGAAAAGGAGCATTTAAGACATTTGAAAATGGTGTTGAGAAGGTTACAACAAGAGAAGTTGTTGGTGAATTTGAAGAAATGTTCTTTTATGAAAAAAAACTTGTGTATTTGGGGTTCGTAATCTCTTCAAATAAATTGAATATGGATCCAGAGAAGGTGAGGGAAATAAGAGAATGGCCTTCTCCAAGAAGCATGTTTGAAGTAAGGAGTTTTCATGGGTTGGCGAGATTTTACAGGAAATTCATCAGGAATTTTTGTAGTATTTGTGCATCCATACTGGAAACCATAAAGAAGGAACATGGATCTTTTAATTGGACAAAAGAAGATAAGAAGGGATTTAGAGTGTTGAATGAAAAGATAACAGAATTACCTATTTTAGTTCTTCTAGATTTTAAGAAGACTTTTCAGGTCAAATGTGATGCAAGTGGAGTAGCCATTGGCGCAGTTTTAAGTCAAGATAATAAGCTCGTTGCTTATTCCAGTGAGAAGCTGAATGATGTTAAGAGGAAGTATTCAACAAATGACAAGGAGTTTTACGTTGTAATTCAATATTTGAAAAAGTGGAGGCATTATCTTATCCCGAAGGAGTTTGTTTTGTATACTGACAACCAGGATTTGCAATTTATAACCAGAGATGAGAAATTGAACAAGAGACATGCCAAATGGGTAGAATTCATGCAAAATTTTACTTTTTTTATTAAGAATATTAGTGGAAGCGCTAACAAAGTTGTAGATGATTTGAGCAGGAGATGTTTGATCTTGCAGGAATTCCAAGTGGAGACTTTGGGATTTGAACACCTGAAGGAGATGTATCAAGAAGAACCAGATTTCAAGGAAGCTTAAGAAGCATGTGAGAACCCTTTTCTAAGAGAAATAAATCCATGGATGGAGTATCTAATCCAAGATAGTTTTTTATTCAAGGGAAGTCGGTTG
Source organism: Picea engelmannii (assembly GCA_009831015.1). NCBI lineage: Eukaryota > Viridiplantae > Streptophyta > Pinopsida > Pinales > Pinaceae > Picea > Picea engelmannii. Next base: position 862,391 of record ML782859.1, on the reverse strand, counting down.
TGTATCCCGAAATTCTCAATGAGTGACAATTTGCTAATGGAGAAACACGGTGGAGGATTGGTTTGACATTTTGGCCATGATAAAACGCATGTGCAGTTGATTTCTTCATACTATTGGCCAGGCATGAGGTCTGATGTGAAGAAGTTTGTGGATAGATGTAGAATCTGCCAGTATGCTAAAGGAAAGCAACAGAACACTGGATTGTATCAACCATTTCTTGTTTTTGACAGGCCGTGGGATGCTATAAGTATGGATTTTGTTCTAGTATTGCCAAGAAACTAGAGAGAGAGAGTGATTCAATATTTGTGGTGGTTGACAGATTTTTGAAGATGACACATTTCATACTGTGTCACAAAACAATTGATGCTACTCACATAGAAAATTTGTTTTTCAAGGAGATTGTGAGATTGCATGGGTTTCCTAGGAGTATAGTTTTAGACAGAGATACTAAATTTCCAGGACACTTTTTGAGGACCTTGTGGAAGAAGTTGTGGACAAGTTTGTCTTTCATTTCAACATGTCATCCACAGAAAAATGGATAGATTGAGGTAGTGAATTGAATTTTAGGGAATTTGTTAAGGAGTTTGGTCATTGAACATAACAGTCAGTGGGATCAAATTCTTCCCCAAGCAGAGTTTTCATATAACAACTCACCGAATAGGAGCACTGGTAAGATCCCATTCTAGATAGTATATGGCATGCATCCAAGAGGAATTTTAGAATTGAGAGATTTAGGACAAGATGAATTTTGAAGTGTGGGAGCAGAGGACTTTGCTGCAGAAATGCAGAAGTTGCATGATCAGATGAAAGGACAACTACATAATAGCATCTAGAAATATAAGAACAGAGTAAACCAGAGGATAAGAGAGGTGAATTTTGAAATTGGAGATCAAATCTTAGCACATGTGAGGAAGGAAATATTTTCGAAGGGGAAATATAACAAGATGAAGATGAAGAATATAGGACCTTGTAAGATCCTCAGAAAATTCTCTGCAAATGCTTATGAGATTGAACTACCAGAGGACATTGGAATATTGCCAATATTCAATGTAGCAGAATTATACCCTTATAGGATGGATGATACAGAAGGGACAGATGATCAAGAGGAGATTCAGTGGAAGCGACAGATGCCCATAGCAATGAAGCCACAAATAGAGAAGATTTTGGACAAGACGATTGCTAAAAATACCAAGAGAAAAGTTTAGTATGAGCATCTGGTTAAGTGGAAAGATCATCCAGTAGAAGATGCCAGTTGGATAACTGAAATTGATATCCATAAACATGGAAAGACAGTGGAGGATCTCATGGACAGGATTCCATGAATATTTTTGTCCAAAGGAGTATGATGTAGGAGCATCGCCATCAAAATTCAATGAGGCCAAGTGGAGGACAACTCAACATCCAACGTGCACATTCAAATTGGTTTTGGATTCCAAGGAGAGCACATCACTTTAATGTTTTGAAAATATTGTAATTAAATGCCCATAAGATTTTGAGGCATGAGCCATTGTAAACAATCCAGGAGATTGTAATTTCTTTAATGCCTAAAGGATTGTACAAATTTGGAGCATCAACTCATATCTATATTGTAAATTCTCATTTATTTGTAATAAGCTTAGTGGTAGAATGTTTTAATTATGATGTGAAAGTACTAGAGTAGTCGGAAGGAAGGATCGAGAAGTCCCTCCATGTATAAATGTATGTAATCTATGCCCAAAAGAGGTTGTTGAAGATTATTGTATTTGTTTTTGAGATCATTGTGATTACTGCGAAGAAAGAGAGAAGATGAGAGTTGTGGGAACTCTTGTAAATGTTTTCCTGGGGGAATATAATAGATGAGTTTTACTTCATGTCTGAGTTTGCTTATCTCTGAGTTATTTGGGTAATGTTATGTTATCTATTTTATGTGTTTATATGCATGTATGTGTATTGCATGGTTGCATGAATGAACCTTTGATGTTCTATAAGTTTAAATTGTTTCTCTTCTGAAATCCTTGTGCAAGGAGTGCGAAGGAAGAGTTGTTTACAAACTCGGTAGCTCAAGAGAGATAGAGTGAGTGAAAGGAATACACATATACTCACTTGAGTATAAAAATATCAAAGGATAGACCGGTGCAAGGAGTGCATAGGGCCAACACTTAGTGAAGTGTTGAGATAATCCTAAGGAGAGCGAGTGCCAGTGCATAGGATATTTTTTCTAAGTCTCAAGTTTGGGAGAAGTAGCACAAGGTTTGCACCAAGGTTTGAATCACTTAGAGTGAAAAAGATCAGGAAGAATAGTGAGCGAAGGTCCTTGGAGAAAGGATTCATTTTGTTTGGAGGTTGGGCATATGAGATTTGTTCGGGAGAAGCCAGAGTTTTTCACAACTGTAATATCTAGAGAAGGTGCACGGATGTTAACCCTTTAAGTCCTTCATATTTCACGAATTCAATAGTTTTAGGGTGTGCATTGTGGAGGAGAAAAATTTCCCAAAGTTTGAAGTTAATCTGGACTGTTGGTGGATGGGAGACACATGTCCACAGATAAACAATTATCCGGAAGTCCAGGTATCTGGTGAACCTAAAGTATTGTTGCAAGAGTGTGTAAAACTCTAGAAGCTCTGAATCCCAGAGCAGATCCTAACCATTGGCATTAGGGCCACGTGTCGGAAGATTGCTAGTGATTCGAGAATTCGACAGTCTGGGAGAATGAAGGCGTAAAGTGTTTTTTCTCGAGAACTCCCGAAGGTTGAAGTATATCTCAACCATCTATTGAGAGGGACATGTGAATTGTAGATCCCACCCTTCGCCAGTTCGACATTCAGAAGATTTGAAGTGTTGTATCATGAAGATCTCCAAAGCTCGAAGCCCAGAGTAATCTTAGGTCATCGATTGAAAGCAGACGTTAGCCATCCGATTTTCCAGTTCAGATGTCACACATTCAAAGGTGTTGCACATTTAGACAAGGAAAACTCTCGAAGCTCGGAGTCCCATAATTTTCGTGAATCATAGATCAAGGCATGTATTGTGAGTCGTTGATCCCCACCTCTGTTCAGATATTCGCGAATTCGACGTTCGGGAGGAATGTTGTGTGTTGTAGTTGGAACTCCCAAAGCCCGGAGCTCCGAAGTGTCGGAGTTCCTGTTCGTTAAAAATCTTAGCCCACGGTTTTAGTCCAAGGTTATGTGGATTTCTCCGCTGATGTGATAAGACCCAAAAGAGAAAAGGCTTATGGTAGAGTATTTTGAGGGTTCAATAAGATCCCGAGAGTTAATTCAATTCCCTTAAGTGAATGATCCTAGACCGGGAGGTCACGCAAACCCTAGGAGTGGTGGAGGTTTGCATCACAAAGACAATAGTTTCATGAGTATATTTTGGCAGGAGCTATTTATACAAGTGGGAACATAATTAACCCCCAACACTAGCTACCATCCACAAATAGATGGGCAGGAGATAGTAAACAAGTGGGTGGAAGGTTACCTCCTAAATTATGTAACCAGGAAACAAAAGGCATGGTTCAAGTGGTTATATCTAGGGGAATATTGTTACAACACAACTCACCACATGTCTATTTGTATGTCTCCTTTCAAAGCCTTATACAATTATGACCCTCTCACCTTTGTTGAGACTGTGTTTGCAGATAGCAGGGCCCCTTTAGCCAAGGAGTGGATAAAAGAAAGTCAAGACATCTTCAAATACCATTTACAAAGAGCCCAAAACCAACATAAGTTATTAGCTGACAGACACAAGGTGGAGTGCATGTTTGAGGTAGGGGACTTGGTGTATTTGAGGCTGCAACCATATAGACATGCATCCATTAAGAAAAATGGCACTGAAAATATTAAACCCCGCTTCTTTTGGCCTTACAGGGTGCAACAAAAGGTTAGGGAAGTTGTGTATGAATTAGAATTACCACTAGGAAGCAAGGTCCACAGTGTCTTTCATGTATCATGCCTAAAAAGGGAATTGGGGCAACATGTTGTAGCTAATGAAGAGCTACCACTAGTTGATGAATAAGGACACTTGATATTGATTCCAGAAGAGATCTTGTAGGAGAGGACAAAACATTTAAGGAACAAGGATATCAAGGAATATTTGGTCAGGTGGAAAAAATTGCTAATAGAAGACGCCACTTGGGAGAATGAACAGGTGCTTCAACAAACTAATTCAAGATTGCTTGTGGGAAAACAATTTCCAGTAGGGGAGACTATAATAGCCCCCTCCTTTTGACAAGAGCATTGATAGACTTAGTATTCTATTCACCCCTCTATAAATAGTCTCATGGGTTAAAGGGTCAAAAGGTGCTAAGATCACTAAGGGAGCTAAACGTTATATTATTGAAGTGACCATGACCAAAGAAGGAAAAAATGGCTAAGTAACTTGAGAGAAAGGTAAAATAATAACCTTAGGAGTTAATAAATTAACTCAATTGAAAATTAGAAATAGAGGTATAAAAGGGAGAGGAGTGTGCACCACTCCTCATTCTAATCATTTTTTTCTTTAGCACTTGTGAGCTCTTGAGCTTGGCGTTTGAGGGTTTTGTCTTACTAAACCATAGCGATCAACAAGGGAGTGAAATATTATCCCATTCTTGATCTGATCTTGGTCAAGGTGGTGAAAGATTCCACCCTCGCCATTCTAATCTATTTCAGTCAATTCAGAAGAGGATTGTAGCAAGCAGGGTGCAGATTTTGGGTATTTCCATTAGGCAGGGTGCACCAGTTGGAAACAGAATTTTGATTTGGCTCAGTGAAGGAATTTCTTTGGAGAAACTCACTACAAGGAGGTAGTCCATCACCTGGGCACACTTTCCCAACAAATAGTGAGCAGTTTCAAGCACTTTCATCATTCCTTTGAGTGGGATGAGTTGACAGGAACAATAGAGCGCTATGTTTGGAGGAACCCCATTCGATTTGGCTAAGATAGAGAAGATATAAGATCATGAGCATTCCTATAGGAGACTTCTACCCCATAACACCCTTTATCATCTATTTTGGTGAGCCTTGGGCTTCACCTTTATTTATTTGCAAAGTTGGGCATAGATTTGAAGGAGGGGCGCATTGGTTTTTAGGGATTCAGTTATTTGGAGGAGAGGAAGTGGAGATACAACCAAGGGGAATCATGTACAATCTTGTCATCATCAGATCTATTGTTTGGAAGTGTGTGGAAAGGGTTTGGAGGGTATTTCCTACAGGGTTATACCCATCTTGGGTTATTTCAGCCAGGACATTTCACACTAAGCAAGGGACAATAGTAGAATTTTCAGAGGGAAAGAACTTGATCTTGTGAAGAATTCATTCAACCTTGAGAGGTTCTAGAGTTGTGGAACTCCATTGTATCAACTAGGAAAGAGATGCTTCTCTGCTAATATTATCATATATGTATTCTCTATGTTGGTGAGACAATAAGTATCTTAAATAAAGGTCAAATCTAAAACTATTGGAATTTCCTGTGTTATATTCATGTCTCTATTATTATTGTGTGCATTTTGGATGACATCATTTTCTGCAAAAACAATGGAACAACATCACATGCAAAATCTGAATTAAAAACCTTATCAAAGCCATTTCAAATGCAACAAAACACTTTAGTTTTGGACAAAAAATAACTTGGGAACATTTGTAACACACCCGACCCCTGAGTATCTTTCCTAGGGATGGCGCATCAAAATTTCGCTCTCCTTAACATCTCAAGTCCTCTATCCAAGGTCTTCATCCTCTTCTACTTACCCGTAGTGTTCTAATGACTGCTACCAGGCTCAAATCTAAGCTTTGGGTTGCAAATTATGGCTTCCCAAAGTTCCTCAAGCATTCATTGGTTGAGGGCCATGTGAATCCACCTCACACGTATTGTCTCCAAGTTGCTTCATCCACAGTGGAAGTCCCCCCACCTTCTGATCCCACGACTAGACTCAACCTACGTCTAACATGTAGACACCTAACATGCATGAACTTCGACACTTCGGCGTTGAATGCCTCTTTACTGTCTACGCACTAGACCTTCCAAAGTCTCGAACTCCTGAAGTCCCATAAGCCTGCCACGTGGTTTCGACCTTTGGTCCTTTTAGGTCCCTCTATTATGCTACACCCCAAATCCTTCGGAGTCCCGAAGTCCCAGATTCTCGGAGTTCCGATCACTTCACCAACCACTTTGGCTAGGCAGGCACGTACTAGGAGTTGACACGTAGAAGGGCTAGGGGTGACACATGTCATGTTCCAATAGGCATATAGGGTCTATGAAAAGTATAGATTGAGTTGACATGTGGCACATCAATCGTGGGTCCACATCACCCTGGTGACATCGACTTGCCACGTCACACCAGACTGACAACCTTCTAACATCTAGCCTTCAAACTCCTCACTGCGTAACCGGGACATCATGCCCAAGTCCTTAGCAAGTTCATGATGATGAAAATGTGCTTAACTCGTGAGTGTTTGAAAGGACCCATGTAACCAACACCCATGAACACTTACTAAACAAAATATTTAAAAAACAAATAATAATAACAAAACTTTTAAAAAGTATTATTTAAAAAAAAAAAAAACAATAACAAAACCAACCTTTACATTAACAAAATCAACATTTATAATAGTTTGACATTATAAAAAAAATCAACCAAAATATTATTAAATGACATATTACCATAAATTTATTTAAATTATCATACTTGAGAGAATTTATCTAGATTAACCATCCATGTGTTTGACATATTATACACTTTATAATCCTTTCAAATTATAAAACATAAATCAAAATGTTATTAAATGACATATTACCTAAATTTATTTAGATTAACCATCCATGTTTGACATATTATCATACTTGAGGGAATTTATCTAGATTAACCATCCATGTTTGACATATTATACACTTTAGGGGATTTAACTAGACTTGCACATATCAAGTCAAGTCTTTAGAACCATCCATGTTTGACATATTATACACTTTATAATAATTTCAAATTATTAAAAACATAAATCAAAATGTTATTAAATGACATATTACCTAAATTAAGATTAACCATCCATGTTTGACATAAGGGAATTTGTCTAGATTAACCATCCATGTTTGACATATTATACACTCTAGGGGATGTAACTAAACTTGCACATATCAAGTTTTAGAACCATCCATGTTTGACATATTATTATATTTTAAGGAATTTATCTAAATTAACCATTTATGTTTGACATATTTCCATACTTCAGGGAATTTATTTAGATTTGAAGCACACATAAAGTACAAGTAAAACCATTCAAGTTTGACATATTACCACATACTTTGTGATATTTACCCAAATTTAAGGCTTTAGAACCGGACAATAAAGACAGCTACTATCTCCTTTCATTTTAGATCTAATCTCAAATGTTGACATATTGTTTGGAGAAAACAACAACTTATAAGAGAAAACACAATTTAGAAGTGGAAGAAAAACACAAAACAACACCCACCATAGTGCACGGTGGCAAAATAAGAGCAACCTAAATAAGCAAGAAAATGGTATATCATATAAATGACCCCTGACTAAGTTCACAAGTGTCAAGGTCACATTGTAGAGATAACATGGTCCCATAAAGAAGCAACACAAAAGTCATCCCCCACAAAAGTCATCCACCATGGTATTATAGAATGGTCCATAATGTGTGATAGAGACATCTCCAAAAATGATGTCAAATTTTTATAGGTCACAAGGGATATATTTACATTGATAGTTATCAACATCAATCAAACTCTAAGGGATGAATATTTTTTTTCAATAAAGTATTGAAATGGTTTGTTTACTACCTAAACCATAAGAAATAGATGATCGAGATGAATCTTTTTTTTTTTCAATAAAGTATTGAAATGGTTTGTTTATTACCTAAACCATAAGAAGTAGATGATCGATATCAATTAAGTGAAAATTATGACAACAATATAATACATATGAGAGACAACCACAAATGTATTTAATAATTATGTAAGATTATATTATTGGGTATATTAAACAAATAATAATTATGTAAGATTATATTATTGGGTATATTAAATAAATTTATATAATTGTAAGATAGTTGTTTGATTAAATATTTAATTTTAATATAAAATATAATATAAAAAAAATGGTCAAGCCCAATTTGCTTGAGATTCAACTACAAATTAATAATATATATGATATTGAAATTTTAGTAAAAAGAAGTGGAAAGGGGATGATGAATTTAGACAAAGGAATTGATAACTATGTAAGTAATTAAGGAAAATACATTTTTCAATCATGGCTTCGTAGATTGATCTTTTGTTTATATTCTTATTAAACATTATTATTTGTATACATTGCTTTCATTTTGTTAAAATAATAGCATACCTACTTTGCTTCCATTTTCAAAGCCATTATTTCAGGGTTTGATGCAATGACCATTGGATGATGATGTGGAAAGTGGGGAAAAGGTAGTGGTCACATTGTGATTTGTGGTTATCAGATGTGGCTATCATTGGCAAACCCCACATGATGGTCTTATATTTCTAAATTCTTATTAACTTTGCATATGCAAGTAGAATAAGCCATCATACAAGTTGTTTGAGTGGAGAGTGGTTGATGGATAGTTGTCAACAATCCCATATTGATAAGGATGATTTCTTGTAACTCTCAATGTCAAATACAAAGCGTGTCAGAGTAGAACTCTCTTTTTGTTTGAAACCAATTGTAGTCATAATTGCACCATGGGATTTTATTTTTGGAATGTGATACAATGTAATTATAATTAATATTATTTTAAAAAGGTATATTATTATTTTTTTAAATATATTATTATTATTATTATTTTAAAATGTAATATTATTGTTTTTTAAAAAGACGTGTATTAATAATTTATAGTTCCTAGACTTCAAATATGAAAGTCGTTACTTTTTAATTTTTCAAAGATATATAATATTATTTGGTAGTTGAGAGTTCAAATGCAACTCCATAGGGATTTACGTTATCATTATGGTATGTGATTATGCTTTAAGCATTTATATTATTATTTAAATATTTTTATAAGAAATAATTAGTAAAAACTTATTTTATGTTATCATTATAGTATATGTATATATATTAAACATTTTAATTTAATTTTATCATTTTAAGAATTTTATATATAATAATTAATATTTTTAAATATTTTTTTTATAAAGTTTTCTTATTTTTATTTTATATAATTAATTAAAAATAAATAATTTTTCAACCTATTATAAATTATATATTAGAAAAATAACAATAAAATTCTATATATATAAATATATAAATCTCAATACATCACTTTTACATATAATAAATTTTTCAATATTTTGTTAATGATGATTTTATTGACCCAAAATCCCCAATCACTTCCTCCTTATAAGGGAGTAAAAGTAATAACTTAATATATTTATATGTATTAAAAACACTAAGCTAATTTCATATATATACATATGTTTGAGTATAATAATAAAAAAAAATTAATATTTTATTCATAATAATGTAGATTATTTAATTTTCATAAAAAAATATATAATAATGTAGATTATTTAAAACTTTTAATTTTTATAAAAACTTATTAAATTATATTTATAAGAAAAATTAGTTACATGAGTGTTTCATTCATAATGATCTCCATGATCTAGGATTCTCCAAATCACCCATTACTTAAGAATTTGTGAATAATAAATGCCTATTAGATTGTCTTTGCATACATTGAAGATAAGATCAAATCATCAATTCATTGTAAACTATACATACACAGGCTACATAATAACAATTGAGTGATATATTGTAATGATAAAATTTGCGATGTAAAATGCTTCAATGTAAATGTAGGTGTATATCCAATATATATTAGTATTAAATTGGATGTAGAATGTTTCAATGTAATGGTGTCTATTTCAAGTAGTAATGATGTATATCTTAATATATATTAGTATTATATTATTACTCTATGGTTTGTCCATATAAAATCTATTTCAAATAGTAATGATGTATATCTTAATATATATTAGTATTATATTATAACTTTATGGTTTGTCCATATAAAGATGGTGAAATACAAAGATTTGAGAGCTTAACCATCCTAACATTTCATTCACAATTGTCTCAATAACTTAACACGCTTTAAATCACTTTATTCTTCCTAGTGTCTCACTCATAATGGTTTTAATGACCTGACATCCTTCAAATCTCCTTATTCCTTTGATGGGGTGAACAATAATAAGGTATAAGGCTTCATTCTTTGATGGGGTGAACAATAATAAGGTATAAGGCTTCATTAGACTGCATGTATTAAAGAAAAGGTAAGTCCATCAACTTATTGTAAAATGTACATAATAAGAAGGTGTAATAGTAAGACCTTTTAAGAATAGATGTTGTATAAGGGGCATTCATATTGTTCAATTTTTTTTGTTAGGGGTCTTGGAATTTTGCAAATTGAAAATCGTTGAAATTATTTAATTTATTGCTAAAATCACTATTTTGTCAATTTAGATGGTTTTAGAGTCCTATTATTGTTCAAGATTATAGTTTTGAAAGAGCAAGATTGTAGTTTTGGGTGCATAGGTTTTCATGGAGAATTCTTCTCGTTTTCATACAAGAAAACACACCAAGGAAAGAAGCAGAATAAATACTCCTTATCCCATGCCCCAAGAAATCACTTCTTCATCATAACAATCTCGATGACTCAAGACTCTCCACATCATCACCTCTTTCCCAAAAAAGGTGAAAACAGAAGACTCACTAAATTATGTTTGTGTATCTTAAAGATAAACTAAGTTCATCAACTCTTCTTTTTAGAGAGGAGGATTGGTAATTAGATAAATTAAAGTCCATCAAGGTCAACTAGATCAACTTGATTGGCTTCCACCATACCCTGAGATATATATAACAACCCACAAATCACATATATTAGAATCTCCTTACTCAACTTAAAGTCAAAATGTCTTAATAAAAATAATCTGCTCAAACAAACTACTTGAAGCCAACATTACCATTATCAACATTACCATTATTGATCAACATACCATAAATACAAATTTAAATTCAAATAAACTAATTGACAAAATCACACTCCACTATTTAGACTATAACCCACCTTATAATTCATTAATCATTCTCATTATAATTCATTAATCATTCTCATTATTCATAGACTCATTATAATTCATTAATCATTCTCATTATTCATA
>ML782859.1:824405-851140 GCA_009831015.1 Picea engelmannii | reverse complement strand
CTCATGATCTTATATCTTCTCTATCTTAGCCAAATCGAATGGGGTTCCTCCAAACATAGCGCTCTATTGTTCCTGTCAACTCATCCCACTCAAAGGAATGATGAAAGTGCTTGAAACTGCTCACTATTTGTTGGGAAAGTGTGCCCAGGTGATGGACTACCTCCTTGTAGTGAGTTTCTCCAAAGAAATTCCTTCACTGAGCCAAATCAAAATTCTGTTTCCAACTGGTGCACCCTGCCTAATGGAAATACCCAAAATCTGCACCCTGCTTGCTACAATCCTCTTCTGAATTGACTGAAATAGATTAGAATGGCGAGGGTGGAATCTTTCACCACCTTGACCAAGATCAGATCAAGAATGGGATAATATTTCACTCCCTTGTTGATCGCTATGGTTTAGTAAGACAAAACCCTCAAACGCCAAGCTCAAGAGCTCACAAGTGCTAAAGAAAAAAATGATTAGAATGAGGAGTGGTGCACACTCCTCTCCCTTTTATACCTCTATTTCTAATTTTCAATTGAGTTAATTTATTAACTCCTAAGGTTATTATTTTACCTTTCTCTCAAGTTACTTAGCCATTTTTTCCTTCTTTGGTCATGGTCACTTCAATAATATAACGTTTAGCTCCCTTAGTGATCTTAGCACCTTTTGACCCTTTAACCCATGAGACTATTTATAGAGGGGTGAATAGAATACTAAGTCTATCAATGCTCTTGTCAAAAGGAGGGGGCTATTATAGTCTCCCCTACTGGAAATTGTTTTCCCACAAGCAATCTTGAATTAGTTTGTTGAAGCACCTGTTCATTCTCCCAAGTGGCGTCTTCTATTAGCAATTTTTTCCACCTGACCAAATATTCCTTGATATCCTTGTTCCTTAAATGTTTTGTCCTCTCCTACAAGATCTCTTCTGGAATCAATATCAAGTGTCCTTATTCATCAACTAGTGGTAGCTCTTCATTAGCTACAACATGTTGCCCCAATTCCCTTTTTAGGCATGATACATGAAAGACACTGTGGACCTTGCTTCCTAGTGGTAATTCTAATTCATACACAACTTCCCTAACCTTTTGTTGCACCCTGTAAGGCCAAAAGAAGCGGGGTTTAATATTTTCAGTGCCATTTTTCTTAATGGATGCATGTCTATATGGTTGCAGCCTCAAATACACCAAGTCCCCTACCTCAAACATGCACTCCACCTTGTGTCTGTCAGCTAATAACTTATGTTGGTTTTGGGCTCTTTGTAAATGGTATTTGAAGATGTCTTGACTTTCTTTTATCCACTCCTTGGCTAAAGGGGCCCTGCTATCTGCAAACACAGTCTCAACAAAGGTGAGAGGGTCATAATTGTATAAGGCTTTGAAAGGAGACATACAAATAGACATGTGGTGAGTTGTGTTGTAACAATATTCCCCTAGATATAACCACTTGAACCATGCCTTTTGTTTCCTGGTTACATAATTTAGGAGGTAACCTTCCACCCACTTGTTTACTATCTCCTGCCCATCTATTTGTGGATGGTAGCTAGTGTTGGGGGTTAATTATGTTCCCACTTGTATAAATAGCTCCTGCCAAAATATACTCATGAAACTATTGTCTTTGTGATGCAAACCTCCACCACTCCTAGGGTTTGCGTGACCTCCCGGTCTAGGATCATTCACTTAAGGGAATTGAATTAACTCTCGGGATCTTATTGAACCCTCAAAATACTCTACCATAAGCCTTTTCTCTTTTGGGTCTTATCACATCAGCGGAGAAATCCACATAACCTTGGACTAAAACCGTGGGCTAAGATTTTTAACGAACAGGAACTCCGACACTTCGGAGCTCCGGGCTTTGGGAGTTCCAACTACAACACACAACATTCCTCCCGAACGTCGAATTCGCGAATATCTGAACAGAGGTGGGGATCAACGACTCACAATACATGCCTTGATCTATGATTCACGAAAATTATGGGACTCCGAGCTTCGAGAGTTTTCCTTGTCTAAATGTGCAACACCTTTGAATGTGTGACATCTGAACTGGAAAATCGGATGGCTAACGTCTGCTTTCAATCGATGACCTAAGATTACTCTGGGCTTCGAGCTTTGGAGATCTTCATGATACAACACTTCAAATCTTCTGAATGTCGAACTGGCGAAGGGTGGGATCTACAATTCACATGTCCCTCTCAATAGATGGTTGAGATATACTTCAACCTTCGGGAGTTCTCGAGAAAAAACACTTTACGCCTTCATTCTCCCAGACTGTCGAATTCTCGAATCACTAGCAATCTTCCGACACGTGGCCCTAATGCCAATGGTTAGGATCTGCTCTGGGATTCAGAGCTTCTAGAGTTTTACACACTCTTGCAACAATACTTTAGGTTCACCAGATACCTGGACTTCCGGATAATTGTTTATCTGTGGACATGTGTCTCCCATCCACCAACAGTCCAGATTAACTTCAAACTTTGGGAAATTTTTCTCCTCCACAATGCACACCCTAAAACTATTGAATTCGTGAAATATGAAGGACTTAAAGGGTTAACATCCGTGCACCTTCTCTAGATATTACAGTTGTGAAAAACTCTGGCTTCTCCCGAACAAATCTCATATGCCCAACCTCCAAACAAAATGAATCCTTTCTCCAAGGACCTTCGCTCACTATTCTTCCTGATCTTTTTCACTCTAAGTGATTCAAACCTTGGTGCAAACCTTGTGCTACTTCTCCCAAACTTGAGACTTAGAAAAAATATCCTATGCACTGGCACTCGCTCTCCTTAGGATTATCTCAACACTTCACTAAGTGTTGGCCCTATGCACTCCTTGCACCGGTCTATCCTTTGATATTTTTATACTCAAGTGAGTATATGTGTATTCCTTTCACTCACTCTATCTCTCTTGAGCTACCGAGTTTGTAAACAACTCTTCCTTCGCACTCCTTGCACAAGGATTTCAGAAGAGAAACAATTTAAACTTATAGAACATCAAAGGTTCATTCATGCAACCATGCAATACACATACATGCATATAAACACATAAAATAGATAACATAACATTACCCAAATAACTCAGAGATAAGCAAACTCAGACATGAAGTAAAACTCATCTATTATATTCCCCCAGGAAAACATTTACAAGAGTTCCCACAACTCTCATCTTCTCTCTTTCTTCGCAGTAATCACAATGATCTCAAAAACAAATACAATAATCTTCAACAACCTCTTTTGGGCATAGATTACATACATTTATACATGGAGGGACTTCTCGATCCTTCCTTCCGACTACTCTAGTACTTTCACATCATAATTAAAACATTCTACCACTAAGCTTATTACAAATAAATGAGAATTTACAATATAGATATGAGTTGATGCTCCAAATTTGTACAATCCTTTAGGCATTAAAGAAATTACAATCTCCTGGATTGTTTACAATGGCTCATGCCTCAAAATCTTATGGGCATTTAATTACAATATTTTCAAAACATTAAAGTGATGTGCTCTCCTTGGAATCCAAAACCAATTTGAATGTGCACGTTGGATGTTGAGTTGTCCTCCACTTGGCCTCATTGAATTTTGATGGCGATGCTCCTACATCATACTCCTTTGGACAAAAATATTCATGGAATCCTGTCCATGAGATCCTCCACTGTCTTTCCATGTTTATGGATATCAATTTCAGTTATCCAACTGGCATCTTCTACTGGATGATCTTTCCACTTAACCAGATGCTCATACTAAACTTTTCTCTTGGTATTTTTAGCAATCGTCTTGTCCAAAATCTTCTCTATTTGTGGCTTCATTGCTATGGGCATCTGTCGCTTCCACTGAATCTCCTCTTGATCATCTGTCCCTTCTGTATCATCCATCCTATAAGGGTATAATTCTGCTACATTGAATATTGGCAATATTCCAATGTCCTCTGGTAGTTCAATCTCATAAGCATTTGCAGAGAATTTTCTGAGGATCTTACAAGGTCCTATATTCTTCATCTTCATCTTGTTATATTTCCCCTTCGAAAATATTTCCTTCCTCACATGTGCTAAGATTTGATCTCCAATTTCAAAATTCACCTCTCTTATCCTCTGGTTTACTCTGTTCTTATATTTCTAGATGCTATTATGTAGTTGTCCTTTCATCTGATCATGCAACTTCTGCATTTCTGCAGCAAAGTCCTCTGCTCCCACACTTCAAAATTCATCTTGTCCTAAATCTCTCAATTCTAAAATTCCTCTTGGATGCATGCCATATACTATCTAGAATGGGATCTTACCAGTGCTCCTATTCGGTGAGTTGTTATATGAAAACTCTGCTTGGGGAAGAATTTGATCCCACTGACTGTTATGTTCAATGACCAAACTCCTTAACAAATTCCCTAAAATTCAATTCACTACCTCAATCTATCCATTTTTCTGTGGATGACATGTTGAAATGAAAGACAAACTTGTCCACAACTTCTTCCACAAGGTCCTCAAAAAGTGTCCTGGAAATTTAGTATCTCTGTCTAAAACTATACTCCTAGGAAACCCATGCAATCTCACAATCTCCTTGAAAAACAAATTTTCTATGTGAGTAGCATCAATTGTTTTGTGACACAGTATGAAATGTGTCATCTTCAAAAATCTGTCAACCACCACAAATATTGAATCACTCTCTCTCTCTAGTTTCTTGGCAATACTAGAACAAAATCCATACTTATAGCATCCCACGGCCTGTCAAAAACAAGAAATGGTTGATACAATCCAGTGTTCTGTTGCTTTCCTTTAGCATACTGGCAGATTCTACATCTATCCACAAACTTCTTCACATCAGACCTCATGCCTGGCCAATAGTATGAAGAAATCAACTGCACATGCGTTTTATCATGGCCAAAATGTCAAACCAATCCTCCACCGTGTTTCTCCATTAGCAAATTGTCACTCATTGAGAATTTCGGGATACACAACCGACTTCCCTTGAATAAAAAACTATCTTGGATTAGATACTCCATCCATGGATTTATTTCTCTTAGAAAAGGGTTCTCACATGCTTCTTAAGCTTCCTTGAAATCTGGTTCTTCTTGATACATCTCCTTCAGGTGTTCAAATCCCAAAGTCTCCACTTGGAATTCCTGCAAGATCAAACATCTCCTGCTCAAATCATCTACAACTTTGTTAGCGCTTCCACTAATATTCTTAATAAAAAAAGTAAAATTTTGCATGAATTCTACCCATTTGGCATGTCTCTTGTTCAATTTCTCATCTCTGGTTATAAATTGCAAATCCTGGTTGTCAGTATACAAAACAAACTCCTTCGGGATAAGATAATGCCTCCACTTTTTCAAATATTGAATTACAACGTAAAACTCCTTGTCATTTGTTGAATACTTCCTCTTAACATCATTCAGCTTCTCACTGGAATAAGCAACGAGCTTATTATCTTGACTTAAAACTGCGCCAATGGCTACTCCACTTGCATCACATTTGACCTGAAAAGTCTTCTTAAAATCTAGAAGAACTAAAATAGGTAATTCTGTTATCTTTTCATTCAACACTCTAAATCCCTTCTTATCTTCTTTTGTCCAATTAAAAGATCCATGTTCCTTCTTTATGGTTTCCAGTATGGATGCACAAATACTACAAAAATTCCTGATGAATTTCCTGTAAAATCTCGCCAACCCATGAAAACTCCTTACTTCAAACATGCTTCTTGGAGAAGGCCATTCTCTTATTTCCCTCACCTTCTCTGGATCCATATTCAATTTATTTGAAGAGATTACGAACCCCAAATACACAAGTTTTTTTTCATAAAAGAACATTTCTTCAAATTCACCAACAACTTCTCTTGTTGTAACCTTCTCAACACCATTTTCAAATGTCTTAAATGCTCCTTTTCAGTCTTATTGAAAACTAGAATATCATCTAAACAAACAATAAAAAAATTACAAATAAAATATTTGAGCACTTCATTCATCAACCTCATAAACGTACTTGGTGCATTTGTTAATCCAAATGGCATAACAAGCCACTCATACAATCCTTAGCTTGTTTTTAATGTTGTTTTCCATTCATCTCCCTCTCTCATCCTTATCTAATGATAATCTCTCTTCAAGTCTATTTTGGAAAAATAACTAGCTCCACTCAAGAAATCCATTAAATAATCCATTCTGGGTAAAGGGAATATATACCTTATGGTTATCTTGTTGATGGCTCTAGAATCTATGCACATTCTCCAACCTCCATCCTTCTTCAGACTCAACACAATTGGTATTTCACACGGGCTCAAACTTTCCCTGATCAAACCTTTATCCAACAACTCTTGGACTTGCTCCTTGACCTCTTCATTCTATTGAGGGATTAGTCTATATTTTTCTTTGTTCGGAAAAAAATCTCCCAGAATAAGGTCAATATGGTGAATGATACTCCTGACGGGCGGTAAAATGTGAGGTAACTCATCCACCACAATGTCAACAAACTCATCCAATAAGTCTTGAAATTCTACATGAAAATCATTGATAGAAGTGCTTGTAAGAATGACTTTCGGCTTACCTAAAACAACAAACAGTATTTTCTGGTCTTTCTTAACTTCTTTTAAGAGTTCCTTCCCACTCATGAGAAGTGTACTAGGACTAGCTTCCTCTTTGACTCCTTTATCTTCTATTGGAAACAACATATACTTACACCCATTCCTCTCAAGGGTATAAGTATTCTTCCTCCCATCATGTATGACATTCCTGTCATATTTCCATGGTCTTCCCAACAGAACATGAAAAACATCCATAGGTATGACATCACATAAAAATTCATCTCTATAGCCACCTATTTTAAACTCAACTTTACATTTCTGACTTACCATGACTTGATGTCCTTTTTTCAACCATGACACCTTGTACGGATTCAGATGTGCAGTGGTCTCTAGCTTTAGATTTTCCCCCATTTCATTGGATACCAAGTGATCAGTGCTCCCACTGTCTATGATCACCTTTCATACCCTATCTGTGGTCTTGCAAGCAGTTCTGAACAAAATGTACCTCTGGACTGGTTCTCGTACCTCTTTCTCTGGCTTTATGAGAGATTTCCTTGTCATGAGTGATTTTCCTTCTTCCACTGCTTCTAAATTCATCTCCGTCTCCACATTCTTCTTCTACACCTAAAAAATGTGAGCTTCTCTGCCTCCTACATTCATCTTCTCAGGACATTTCCAAGACATATGCCATGTTTTTCCACAGGCATAACACTTCACTTCTCCTCCTCTGCCTCTTCCTCTACCTTTGGGAAAACAATTTCTTCCTCCATAGTGTCCTCCTCTATAACATCCTCTTCTTTCCGTCTGATTGTTATATTTTCCATCTTCTCCTCTGGGTTTCTAGAACTTCTCTCTGACACTTCCTCTTCCTTTGTTAGGACTCTTTCCTTTGTTCCTTTGACTTCGCTTCATTTCCAACTTTTCTTCTACCTTCAGGGCTACCTGATAAGAAATTTCCACAATTCTCATTGTCATCATGCTAATATCATCCTAGATTTTGTACCTCAATCCATTAATTTACCTAGAAAATTTTTCTTCATCATTCTCCCTATGTCATGCTCTTATGTTCAAATTATACAATTCTTTGGTATACTCTTTCACTGAAAAACATTTCTCTCTCAGATTTTGCAACTTCCTGAACATATTTAACTGATAATCCTTGGGTATGAATTTATCCTTGAGCTTAGCTACCATTCTATCCCAACTCTTGATTTTGGTCTTACCTTTCCTCCTTCTGTCAGCTTGCAACTCATCCCACCATAAAGTTGGATGTCCCTTCAATCTAGTCACTGCATGCTTTACCTTCTTCTCATCATCAATTTCCTCATAGTTAAAGTACTTGTCTAAAGCACTTATCCAGTCAAGCAATTCTTCCACATTTAAATTACCTTCATACATCGAGACTTATGTTTTTTCTCTGGTTCCGAGCTTGACAATAACACTCATCAATCACTCCTCTGCTACTTTTTCTCCTACAACTTCTTATGCTTCCACATCTTCATTTTTAGTTTCACTGACATCACCAACTTCAGGTGATATTCATTGTGTTGTCTCCATGGCGTCCAAAATTGCACGAAGTTGCCTCATTTCTTCTTCCATGGCTGCATTGACTACAGGTCTCTCCTTGCATCTTCTTAGCGACATGGTTCCAAATATTCTTTTCACACAGAGCTTAATTCCTGCTCCGATAGCACTTAATGAAAAACCCCACCACTCTTGTGGTTCGCACGACCTCCTGGTCTAGAATCGTTCATGTAAGGGCGCTGAATTAGATCTCGGGTTCTTGTTGAACCCTCGAAATACTCTGCCACATGATTTTTTTCTCTTTTCCCTGCGCACAAATTTGCATGCGCGATGGTTTTATCATGTCAATGGAGAAATCCACGTGACCTCAGTCCAAAACCATGGGCTAAGCTCTTTAACCTATAGGAACTACGACACTTCAGAGCTCCAGGCTTTGGGAGTTCTAACTACAACACACAAAAATTCTCCCGAATTTCAAATTCGTGAACAGATGAACAAAGGCGGGGATCAACGACTCACAATACGTTCCTTGATCTACGATTCATGAAAATTCTGAGACTCGAGGCTTCGAGAGTTTTCCCTGTCTAAATGTGTAACACCTTCGAATGCGCGAACTCCAAACTGGAAAATCAGACGGTTGACGTCCGCCTTTAATCGATGACCTAAGATTACTCCGAGCTCCGAGCTTCAAATATCTTCACGATACAACAATTCAAATTCTATGAACGCCGAACTAGTGAAGGGATGGATCTATGATCCACGTGTCCCTCTCAACTGACAGTCAAGATATACTCCGGCCTTTGGGAGTTCTCAAGACAAAACACTTTACGCCTCCATTCTCCCGAACTGTCAGATTCCTGAATCACTAGCAATATGCCGACACATGGCCCTGGCACCAGCGGTCAGGATCTTCTCTTGGCTTCGTAGCTTAGGTAGTTTCTCACACTCTCGCAACAACACTTCAGGTTCACTGGATAGCTGGACTTCTGGATAACTGTTTATCTGCGAACACGTGTCCCTAGTCTACCAATGATCCAAATTAAATTCAGACTTCAGGACTTTGGGAAATTTGTCTCCTCCACAACACACACCCTAAAATTGTAGAATTCATGAAGTCCAAAGGACTTAAAGGGTTAACACCCATGCACCTTATCCAGATTTGACGGTTGTGAAAAATTATGGCTTCTCCTGAACGGATCTTGTTCGCTCAACCTCCAAAACAAATGAATACTTTCTCCAAGGACCTTCCTTCACTATTCTTCCTGAGCTTTGTCACTTTAAGTGATTCTAACCTTGGCGCACACCTTGCGCTACTTCTCCTAAGCTTGAGACTTAGAAACAATCTCTTACACACTCCTTGTGCTCACTCTCCTTGAGACTCTCTCAACACTTCACTAAGTGTTGCCCTTGGGCACTCCCTGCACAGGTCTATCCTACAAGCTTTTTATACTCAAACGAGTATATGTGCACTCCTTGCACTCACTCTATGAAATTCACTCTATCTCTCCTGAGATATCAAGTCTGTAAACGACTCTTCCTTCACACTCCTTGTGTGGCCACTGTGCGCTCCTTGCACGAGGATTTTAGAAGAGAAACAATTGAAACTTATAGAACATCAAAGGTTCATTCATTCAACTATGCAATACACACACATGCATATAAACACATAAAATAGATAACATAACATTACCCAAATAACTCAGAGATAAGAAAACTCATACATGTGAAGTAAATCTCCTCTATTATATTCCTTTAGGAAAACAATTACAAGAGTTCCCACAACTCTCATCTTCTCTCTTTCTTCACAGTAATCACAATGATCTCAACAACAAATACAACAATATTCAACAACCTATCTTGGGCATAGATTGCATACATTTATACATGGAGGGGCTTCTCGATCCTTCATTTCGACTACTCTAGTGCTTTCACATCATAATTAAAGCATTCTACCACTAAGCTTATTAAAAATAAATGAGAATTTACAATATAGATATGATTCGATGCTCCAAATCTATACAATCCTTTGGGCATTAAAGAAATTACAATCTCTTAGATTGTTTACAATGGCTCATGCCTCAAAATATTACGGGCCTTTAATTACAATATTTTCAAAACATTAAAGTGATGCACATTCCTTGGAATCCAAAACCAATTTGAATGCGCACGCTGGATGTTGAGTTGTCCTCCACTTGGCCTCTTTGAATGTTGATGGTGATGCTCTTGCATCACCCTGCCACTCACAATTTTTTTGGGCGATCCATGCAACCGAAAAATCTCTTTGAAAAACAAATATACCACATGAGATGTACTATAGTCCATGGATATAGAAAAAAAAGGGGAAAATTTTGTCAAGCGATCAACTACCACAAATATGCGATCCTTCCCATGTGCCTTGGGAAGCCCTGTAATAAAATCCATAGACACACTCTCCCACTTACGCTCAGGAACGGGGAGGGGCTCCAATAGACCTAGTGGGTGAGTATGCTCATATTTATTTTGTTGTCAAGTGGCACATTCTTTGATGTGGTTCATGATGTTTCCCTTGAGACCCTTCCAAGAAAACCTTTTCCTTATCTGTCTGTATGTTTTAAGGAATCCTTGATGCCCTACTAATGATGAGTCATGAAATGTTTGTAGCACCCTTTTCATAAAAAAGGATTCAGGAACTAGGTAGATCCTTCCCTTGTAGTAAATGATATCATTAGTAATTTTGTACCTGTCATCCTGCAATTGTCCATCCATAAACTCACATGCAAATTTGTTTTTAGATTATTCCACCAAAATATGGGATTTCAAGTCAACTAATATTTCTGACATAGAATATGCTGAGGGTGTCCTGGAAAATGGATCTGCCACCACGTTATTATTCCCTTTCACATATTCTATATCAAAGTTATATGCTTGAATCTTGCTCACCCATTTTTTCTTTCTCTCATTAAGGTCCTTTTTCTCCAGAAAGTACTAAGACTATTATGGTCTATTCTTACCACAAATCTTGCTCCAACTAAATATTGCATGAACTAGTGCAAAGCGTGCATTATGGCTAGAATCTATTTGTCATAAATGGTATACAATAACTATGGTCCCCTCAATTTTTGGCTTTCATAGGCAATGGGGTGCGTATTTTTCATTAATATGACTCCAACCCCCTCTCTCAATGCATCACACTCCAAGGTGAAGGGATGAGAGAAATTAGGAAAGGATAAGACAAGACAAGTGATCATCACCTTATTCATTTTGTTGAATGTCAACTATGCCTCTATATCCCACTTGAATGCACCCTTCTTGGTAAAATCAGTGGATTGTGCACATAATTGTGAAAAACCCTCAACAAATTGTTGGAATATTGGTTGTTGTCATTGATGTCAACCCTAGTCATGGGTTTTGGACCGCAAGATTGATGAAGGTATTTGGACATGAAGGAAAATGCACATGCAGATACAACACCCATGGATGGATAGTATACATCATGTTGTTTCCGGTGGTATGTGGCACATCACATGGATCCTCATGGTTGAGAAGAAATGAAACTTTGAAGATGACAAAGTGAATTGAAGAAAGAAGTACATGTAGGCCCTGAAGATAATTAAAGAAAAGAATTACAAAATAAGAAAGTCTCAAGTCGACCCTAATGTTAAAAGAAAGTGACATAAATGGTATAAATACATATCATTATACATTCATTTGATACACAAGTCGAATTTCAGAGGAAATCAAAAGTAAAGAAGGCCGAATTTCAAGGGAGAATGAAGTCTTTTGGTGATGTGTTCTAAGGTATGTTATTTTCATGTCATCTTACCATTTTTGCTATAACTTTTTTTCTAGAATGATTCAGATGGTGAAATTTCTATGGTATTGAGAAGACATATCAAGGTACCTATGGTAAAAATTTTAGCTCTTTATTCACTATAATTATGGAGATACACTCTATGGAAGATAGGGTTTGTGACTAGTCCTGAAGCTAGTCAATAAACAGGTGTTCCGGGTAAAAAAATCATAACTTCTTCATCGAGAATCCAAATGACGTGGGACAAATTTCATTGGAAATAGTACAGACTTTAGTTTATTGTGTGCGAGTTTCAGAATTGATGTTAAATATTGAGTGCGGGGCATTCTGTACAAGTTCGGTCTCCTGAATAAACCATAATTGAACAAGGTCTACCATTCTCTATATAACTTGTTTTTGGGGAGGATTCAAGGAGTGAAACTTAGAGGAGTTTCAGAGAATAAATTGAGTAATATTATCTACAAGATCAGAGTACTCCAAGAATTGAAGAATTGTAGAAATTGAAGAAGTCTTAGGAAGCATTATCAAGTTCTATGTGATGATTGGTTGATGGTGATTATTTAATGTAAAGTTTTATTATCTCTCATATATTCTTGGGTGGAAGGAAGGGGAAAGGATGGAGAGTTCAACTCTCTCTTTATATTGGAGGATTGTATATTCCTCTTGGAGGTTTATCCCTCCCTTTACATTTGAAATTTGTAGCTACCTTTGGAAGTCATTACTTCCCTTAAACAATAACTATTGATTATTTCTCATATATTGTGCATGGTGTATTGGTGTAACTCTTATACTATTGTTCATTTCTCATTGGATATAATTGAATGGTTTAAGTATAAGTTGAAAAAGGTTTTAAATTTTACTTGATACTGATTCAGCCCCCTCTCAGTATCAACACAAATTTCCTGTAATATTTGCAAATCCCCAAGAATCCCCTGAGTTCCATGAGTGACTTAGGTGTTGGCCAATCTAATATGGATTGAATCTTTTCTTGGTGTACCTATACCCCCTTTTCTCGTGTGATATGTCCCAAATAAAGTACCTCGGTCATCCCAAACTCACATTTGGATTCTTTAGCATATAATGATTATTGCTCCATGATACCCAAGACCTCGTCCACATGTAGATTTTAACCTTGTATAATGTTTACTGCAAACAAAATTGTCAGTAAAAGAATAGAAAAATATACAATGGAAAATAAAAATATTACAAAGATATTTTTCCCATGGAAACCCAAACTGGGAAAACCAACATATTCTATATTCACTCATAGTGATACATTGTTTACAATACAATGTACATATAGGAGCCAGCAAAATCCAAAACCCTAACCCAATGACCTGGATTAGTCAACAACCCTAATTCCTTAATTGGAAATAGAAAACCATCGGCAAAACCATGTGCCGAAAAACCACTCAACAATGGACACAAAAATCGAGGCAACATGAAAAACATGTGGAAAAAAGGAAACATGTTTCCCAAAAATGTGATACTCGTGTAAAGAATATAACACATACCCAACACCACATGCCTAAGATGATCTTCCCAGGTTTTGTTGTATATCAACAAGTCATCAAAAAAGACTAACAAAAACTTCCTTAATTGTCTATTGAACAAATGATTCATGCATGAATGAAAGGTAGCTGGCACATTGGTCAAACCAAAGGGCATGGAAAGGAATTCACAATGCCCATAGTGGCACCAGAAGGTGGTATTATGTATATCTTTATCCCTCATTCATATTTGATGATATCTAGAGCGTAGATCAATTTTTGTGAAATATATTGTGCCATGCAACTCATCCAACAATTCATCAATTCTAGGGATGGGATACCTATTCGTTATAGTCTTTTTGTTCAAGGTCCTGTAATCAATGCACATGTGCATAGTCCCATCCTTCTTCTTAACTAACACAACTAATGATGAAAATGGGATAGAACTAGGTCTAATGTGACCCAAGGCTAGTAGCTCCTTGATGGCCTTCTCAATCTCATCCTTGTGATTTTTGGGGTGCATGTAAGGTGTAGTGATGACTTGTCTAGCTTCCTCTTCTAATTCTATAATGTGTTCAAACCCCCTATCTGGTGGTTTCCTTGGAGGAATCATCTCAAAGACCTTCCCATGATTGTGAAGGATCATTTGTATGTATGGAGGGTATTTCTTGGGCACTTCCCCTTGTGCTTCCATAACAAAACATTATATTGAATAGACTATCTCGTCATGCCTAAATATTGCATTCATCTTGTTAGCAGTCACCACCCTAGGTGCTTCTCCATTCATTCCCCTGAGTGTGACTCTCTTCCCTCCCTCTATGTTGAAGGACATCTCCATGGTTTTATAGTTGGTGGTGATAGGCCCCAAGGTGATAATCCATTGCACACCCAATATGATATTTGTGTCTGGAATATCTACCACATAAAAATCTTGTGTCATGGTGTATCTTCCCAGGGTCAAGCTCAACTTTGGAATATACATTTTGCATGCCATAGTACGACCACCTTCTACCTTGACCAAGAGTCCCTCAAATTACACTGTAGGAATATGTCTTTTCTTAACCATAGAAACATCAATGAAATTATGGTAAGCTCCTCCATCCACTAACATCGTTTCCCTTTGTCCCTGCACAACTCCTTTCATCCAGAAGGTATTGAATTTAGGCACTTTGCTAAGTGAGGAAATGGTCACCTTTTTTAGCCCCACCTCATGATGTGGGGGCATCTCACTATCCTACACATGCACTCCCTGATCCTCCTCCTTGTGGCTTAGTTGTATGTTATGGATGGCTCCATTTTCCTCATCATATGTTTCCTCCTCATTATATGACACCATCTCAATGTAGTGAATCTTTCCTTTGCTCCAACACTTATGGATTGACTGCCATGGTTCTCTGTAATTGAAGAATAATTGCTTTCTTCTCAACTCCCTCCTAGTAGCTTCATCCATCCATCCCTTGCCTTTATCCATTGGCTTGAAGTCTCTCCACCTTGTAAGAGTGGGGACCTTAGGGGTAAAATTATTTTTGTTGGCTTCCCCAATCAGATCCCTAGTGCACTCCATGGCATCATGTAGGGTTAAAGGATTAAAAGTCTTAACCCATCTACACAAAGACTTAGTTAATTCCTCTGTGTAATCATCAACAATCTGGCCTCTGAAATATCTGGGACCATCATGACTACTCTCTAAAAATACTCCATGGAATCCGTTGTTGACCCTGTTTGCTTAATCTGGGTGAGATCCATGAAATGAAGCTTGATATCCTCCCTATCAAATCAATCCATGAGTCTCTAAGTGAATTCATGACAGGAAGTGACATGCTCATGCCTTAATGTGGTCATCCCATGATACCACCAATCATGTGCCTTTCCCATCAAGTGCATGGTTGCAAACTTGAAGGCATCCCCTTCCTCCATGGTGTTCAACTATAGGTAAGTATCCAATTTCTGAACCCATGCTTTTGTTGATATTTGACTAGATCCATCAAAGGTAGGCATTTCTGTTCTGTTGGCTTTTCGTCCCAATTTTTGTCTCCCCTATAATGCTCCTTGGATCACATTTTAAGTTTGAGGTGGTAATATTATGTCAAATAGAATTGTCCCCTAAATCTTGCGCTCATGATATTGTATTCCATTTCCGCGACCTACCAATCATCCTCCATGGTCTTCGGGTGTGTGGTTTTATTGTTCCTCCACTGTGAATCCCGAAAGGTGGGAAAATATGGTTTAGGGGTGGCCCTGGTAGCCATGTGAGAGTGGGTGTGCATACCCTTCGTGTGACCTCTGTGCATGGACTCTTCATGATTTTCATTACCCCCATGAGGACCACTGGCATCATTGTTCCCTCCAAACAAAGGTGGATCCATTCCATGCCTTTTCTCCATTAAGTACTGAGAAAGGACATCCTGTCGCTTGCCCTGTTATTCCATTAAATATATCATTCTATCCTTCCCCCTTTGATAACCCAAAAGAGATATTTGAAGTTCAACCTGTCCCTTGGATAAATGATGTTGCATCTCCTCCAGTTGGTGATGAATCATACCCTAATTTTCCTTTAGTGCTCCAAACACTGTTTATGCCAAGTAATCTTCTTCTGACCCTATATTTCCTATTTCATGAGTCCCCCCCATGCTTGCTTCCATGTATTCTTATTTAGAAGTACCTGTTAATGGTTGTCCCCCACAACCTCTTCTCCTAGGAATTTATCTAGAGTCAGAGGTTGGAAAAGGAATTTCTCTTTGATACCATCGTAATGTTCCCAAGCTGTTTGTTGTCCAAAATTGAAGTGTTTTGTGTTATTTGAAATGGTTTTGATAGGGATTTTAATTCAAATTTTGCATGTGATGTTGTTCCATTGTTTTTGCAGTAAATAATTTCATCCAAAATGAAAAAAATAATAATAGAGACAAGAATATAACATAGGAAATCCCAAAAGTTTTAGATCTCACCTTTATTTAAGATACTTGTTGCCTCACCAACATAGAGAATACAAACCTAATAATATAAAAAAGAAGCATCTCTTTCCCAGTAAATACAATGGAGTGCCACAACTCTAGAACCTCTCAAGGATGAATAAAGTCTTCACAAAATCAAGTTATTTCCCTCTGAAATTTCTACTATTGTCCCTTGATTAGTGCACATTGTCTTGGTTGTAATAACCCAAGATGGGCATGACCCTACAGAAAACGACCTCCAAACCCTTGCTACACACCTCCAAACAATATATCTGATGATGATAAGCTTGTATAAGAGTCCCCTTAGTTGGATCTCCACTTCCTCTCCTCCAAATCACTGAATCCATGAAAACCAATGCGCCCCTCTAGATCTACACCCAACTCTACAAATAAATATAGGTGAATCCCAAGGCTCACCCAAATAGATGATAAAGGGTGATATGGGGTAGGAAGCTCCTATATGAATACCCTTGATCTTAGATCTTCTCTATATTATCCAAATCGAATGGGGTTCCTCTAAATATAGCACTCTATTATGCCTATCAACTCGTCCCACTCAAAAGAATGATGGAATTTCTTGAAACCCCTCACTATCTGTTGGAAAAGTGTGACTAGGTGATGGAATACCTCCTTGTAGTGATTTTCTCCAAAGAAATTCCTCCACTAAGCCAAAATGAGCTTCTCTTTACAACTGGTACACCCTGCCTAATGGAAATACCCAAAATCTATGCCCTACTTTCTATAATCCTCTTTTGGACCGACTGGAACTGAATAGAATGAGGGTGGAATTTTTCACCACCTTGTACAAGCTCGGATCAAGAATGGGAGAATCTTTCACTCCCTTGTTGATCGCTAGGGTTTAGTAAGAAAAAACCCTCAAATTCCAAGCTCAAGAGCTCACAAGTGTTAAAGGCAAAAATGATTAGAATGAGGTGTGGTGCGCCCTCCTCTCCCTTTTATACCTTTGTTTCTAATTTTCACTTGAGTTACTTTATTAACTCCTAAAGTTATTAGTTTACCTTTCTCTCAAGTTACTTATCCCTTTTTTCCTTCTTTGGTCATGGTCACTTCAATAATATAATGTTTAGCTCCCTTAGTAATATTAGCACCTTCTAACCACTTAACCCATGAGACTATAGTCTAGAGGGGTGAATATACTACTAAGTCTATCAATGCTCTTATCAAAAGGTGGGGGATATTACATGTAATAAGTTTCATTAATAAAATATTTCACAATATTGTAAGATATATTGTGAAAAATTGTTCCATTGGAGTATCCATGATAATTTACATATCATATTAGTATCAAAGAAGTTTCTCTTGGGTTTTTATGAAACTTGTAGGATCTAGGAATTGGATTAAGAAGGAAGTCACAAAACCCTAGCCATGGTGGATGAGTCCAGCCATAAAAACTATTAGAATGAGGCAAAAGGGAGATTTGCAAATCTAGAAGAACAAGTCACTGATATCTCTCGCAACATGGCCCTCCTCATGGAAGCTCCAACAAACAATTTTGGAACTTTCTAGGAGGTTTGTGGCTCAAACTTAAAAATTGGATCGAATGATAGATCAAGCAATAATGAAGACCTAGAAAATGAGCCAAAATAAAAGCCAAAAAAGAGCCAAAGATAGAGCAACAAAGTTCTAGTTTCATTTCTTATTCACAATCTCTATTTAAAATGGAAGTGAAAGTGGGCATCAAACCATACCAAGGTGAGATTTATGTTGTTAATTTGAATCATTTGTTGCAACAATTATAAGTTTATTTCCATTTCCATAATAGAGAAAAAGATAAAAATATTTCATTTACCTGATTAAAGTTAGAGTGCCATGCACTAACCCAGTGGGAAAGCCACACAGAAACACTTAGGCTAGAGGGTGATCCACCAATAAATAAGTGGGAGGCATTTAAAATCCTCATCAAGTCCCAAATATACCCTATTGGGTATGTAGAGGACCGATGGATATGTTGGCATCACTTCAAGCAGATACAAGGGTAGAGTGTGCAAGAGTACACTACTAAGTTCATAAAAATGGTGATTATGTTGGGTATATATTTAGAGAATCTAGACATACTCCTCAAGTATCTAGGGGGTCTATACAACCATTTATGGAAGTAAGTGGTGTTCTTTAAACCTAGTATAGTAGATGAGGTATGCGTGAAAGCACAATACTTGGAGAATATAGGCCACATGAAATGATAATTGAGTGGTTCCAAATAGAAAAGAAACCTAGATGATTCCATGAAGGGGAAGAAGAAGTGGAAAGGAAAGGACAAGAAGAAAAAAACCACTGCACATTAGTGAAAGGATCCACACAACCACTACAACCATTGTAATATTGATGGTCACACTGAAGATAAGTGTTGGAAGCAGGGATGATTTTAGGGGCTAAAGTTCTCTCATGGGCTAATTTTCCATGGTATTTCCAAAAATGAGATTCGCTATTTTAAAAATGATTCGCCCAAATTCTATAGGATAAAATTATTTTACCTTAAAAATCGCCAAAATTTATAAAAACTATATAAAATTCTTAGAAATTTGAATATTTTTACAAAAATATCACCAACCATTTATAGTTGGCATATGAAGGATTACTAAGATTCGCCAAGGTTTCTACATTTTAAAATAAATTTCCATACTTAAAATCATCCCTGGTTGGAAGCTACATCCAAAGAACATTAATAATGATGCCACGAAGAAGAACTTGCTAGCACCTGCATGCAGCTAGGAAAAATAGTAGAGAGAAACTCAGATGTGGATGAAAAGATTGTCTACACTATAGTGTAGAAGAAGGTGAATCTGAGTAGCCTTCATCACGAAAAAGATAAGGACATGACTAAACTATTCCACATTAATATCCATGTCAAAAATAACAAGGTGGATGCTCTATTTGATTCTAGTTCATAGGACAACCTCATAGTATAATATCTTATCAACAAGATTGGATTGGAAGTTCACAATCATCCTAACCCATATCCATTCGGATTGGTAAATAAGAATGTAGAGATCAAGGTCACTAAACATTGTAAGAACAAATTTTCTATAAGTGCAAATTATATTAATGAAGAGGAGGTAGATATACTACCACTTGATGTGTGTGGTGTATTGTTTATAATCACCTACATGTATATGAGGGATGCAATATTAATTGAGATATCAAACATGTATCACCTAATCAAGGATGAGAAGTCTTTCACACTAATGCATAAAAAGGTAAATCCAATATCTCTTTGGTAAGTGCAAGGCAAGCTAATAAATTGACTAGTTCGAGTGGGAAGTTTGTATTTCTTTTCTTAAGAGAGAATCAACCAAGTGATGAATCGGTAAAACTGAAGGCATCTTTGGAGGAATGTACTAAAGAGTAGAAACATCAGTTGGAGGAGTTTTTGTAGGCATATAGAGAAGTTTTTTAGGATCCTAAAGGGTTACCACCTAAAAGGGAAATGGAGAATAAGATACAATTGTTTCCTATTCCCCATTGCCAAATATTGGGTTGTATAGATAGTCTATTATAGAAGCATATGAAATGAAGCAATAGTTGTAGCAACGACTAGAGAAAGGAGTAATTCGACCAAGCACCTCACCACATTGTCCACATATCATCATAGTACCCAAGAAGGATGGGACTTGGCAAATGTGTATCAACTATACAACTTTGAGCAAGATCACCCTCAAGAATCTATACCCTATGTCCATTATTGGTGATTTTTTAGATCAGTTGTAGCATACCAAGTACTTCACCAAGTTTGATCTCAAATTGAGATACCACTAGGTACAAGTTAAGAATAAGGCACATGGAATACCACCTTCAAGATGAATGAATGGTAATGCCTTTTGGTTTATGTAATGCGCTAGCTAAATTTATGTTTTTGATAAATGATGTATTGGATCCCTTTCTATATTCATTTGTGACATTGTATTTAGATGAAATATTGGTCTATAGCTATACCTCAGGAGAACATATCTCAAATCTCATGTAGGTTTTAGAGGCTTTGAAAAATTATCAATTGTTGAATAACCTTTGGAAATGTGAGTTTTCTCAATGGTCATTGGTCTATTTGGGGTATGTTATTGATGGAGGGGAACTCAAGATATATCTTACAAAGATGGAGGCCATCCTCAAGTGGCCAATTCCTAAGAAAGTTACTGAATTTAGGAACTTCATTGGGGAAGAACAATACCTATATAAGTTTATAACATCTTTCTCAACTATAGTTGCACCAATACTTCATGCCATAACAACTAGTGGTAAGAGTTTCCAATGGGAAAATAATCAACATAAAATTTTCAACGAGATGAAATGAAAGATCAATCCAGCGCATGTCTTTCCATTATCGAACTTGAAGAATCCATTCCACGTGGAGACAAATGCAAGTGGATATGCTATGGGAGTGGTATTGATGCAAGGAGTTGAGCTAATATGTTATCATTATGAAATGTTTCATGGTGGAACCCTAAAATACCCTACACATGATATTGTAATGCCCCTTCCCAGGGATTCATGGTTTAACTATGAGTTTGTATCTAATTGAAAATATGCTAACAAAAAATGAAAATTATTGCTTATGTTTTACAAGACAGTAAATCAAATATCCATTTAGATGACAGTAAATTCATAATAGTAAGTTCTAGAAATTTAATCCCCTAAATCACCATTTATTGGTTCACAACATAAATTCCAAAATGTATATATAAAATTTGATTCAAACCAAAGAGGAAGTTAGAAATTACTTGTTAAGCCCTAATTCATGGCACATTACCCCTTAATTGGATCATATTACATTATTATTGTTATTTTATTTATGTTGGCTTGGGTCCATTAGTTGTAATTGTACCTCCTAGTCTCCTATATATACCAAGGAGACCTTTTCATTTGGAATTATCTTGTAAATGTGAATTCATATGATGTGTAAGGGGCTTTCCACCTCAAAGAGGCTTATTATATGAATTTATCTCCTTTTCAAGGTGTTGATTAATTATTCTGATTTTTTTAATGTTATTTTGATATTTGGTTCTTAACATTTGGTATCAGAGCTAGACAATCCTCGGGTCTGGCTTCTTCAAAACAAGTTTTCTTGGAATTTTCGCTACAAATTTTTTTCTGGATGGTTTCAGGATCTAGAATTTCTACGGTGTATAGTAG
Source organism: Picea engelmannii (assembly GCA_009831015.1). Lineage (NCBI taxonomy): Eukaryota > Viridiplantae > Streptophyta > Pinopsida > Pinales > Pinaceae > Picea > Picea engelmannii. Next base: position 829,750 of record ML782859.1, on the reverse strand, counting down.
ACATATATATCTAACTTGGGTCCAAATTTCAAATCTTTTTTCGTTATATTTTTGGAGATACATTCTATTCAAGTTAGGGTTTTTGACTAGTCCTGAAACTAGTCTGAAACAAGTATTCTTGGAATTTTCGCTCCCATTTTTTTCGAATTGGTTTCAGGTTATGAAATTATTAAATTAAGAAGGTAAAATAGTGAATTATATTTTTTACAAATTTCAGACCTTTATTAATTGTTCTATGAAAGTTATTCCCTGAGGAAATTATGGTTTTTGGCTGGTCCAGATTTCAGTTGAAAACAAGTATTCTTGGGAAAATTGTTATATATGAAGCTACAAACCTGCAAATTGAGTGAGACCTATTCAATTGGTTAGGGTATAGACCAAATTTGTACTGGTACAAATCTCAAGTTCTTGAGTGAAAAAATGGACACATGGAAGTCCGTACAAGTTCGCTCTCTCGAAAGGGAAAAAAATCAACACATCTTGGGAAAGTTATCATAAAATTCTATTGGAGAATCCAACATTGGTCTAACCTGTGGGGTTGGAAAGAAGAAACATTAGTATACCTCAGGTAGATATTTTATAATCATAAGGGAATAAATTTTAGAGCTATAACATAATAAAGGTCAGCTAGCAGAACAATCTCCAAATCAATGTTTTAAAAAGTGAGTTTTTTTTTTTTTTTTTTAATTTGCATAACTTTTGACTAGAAGATCCAATTGGGGTGATACAAAAAGTGGAATAAAATGGGATAAAAGGAGTATCACATAAATTTGGGATAATTTTATGGTTTTTTAGGTACATATGTATTACAACGTTTTTAAATGTAGGAGATGTTGTTACTTTTCATCGCACAACTAGAGGACTGTATGGTTCTTCCATGTACCGAGAGTATATCATAAGGTCCCTTTCGATCAATTGAGAATTAGATATAAATACTACGGACTTGAGCTCCCACATACCTGACATATATTTTGAGACCTCACATGTATATCAGAGAGATATATAACGCCTAACACTCCCTTATCTGTGAGGACCTCTTCCTAAGCCAATTAGGAATTCCTACCTTGCAGTGATACTTGGCCAACATGCCACCAAAAAAGGGAATTTCTACACCAAATAATACCTCAAAGAATCCTACTTGGACTCTTGATGAAGGTGAAGAAATGCACAAGGACATAGATGATTTACAAAAGAAGGTTGTAACAAAAGATGAACTACAAAGGATGATGGATTCAACTGAAGCTAAGATGGAAGTGATGATGGATACCAAGAAGGATGGTTTAAAAGAGGAGATCATGGAAGGGTTGAAAAAGTTTCTATTAGAGAGGCCACCTGAAAGTGACAATGTATCCCATGAAATTCATGATGAGGACACAAGGAAGATGAACCAATATTGAAGAAACTCCATCTTTGGGTTGAATATGAATCAATTTCCTAAGATAGATATGAGAAAGTTTTATGGAAAGGATCCAATCACATGGATACTCCATATGGAGAAGTTCTTTGATCTACATGATGTGCCTAAAAAAAAAGAGGTATGAACTGTGTCCTTATATTTAGAACCTAATCAGTTTGTGTGGTATCGATGGATTTGTTCTTGCAAATAACTTGTCACTTGGAAAATTTCACGGAAGAAATGAATATAGCACACTCTGAGGATACAAGAAGAAATAACTTCTTCACCCAATTGATAAATATCAAGCAAAAGGGTTCATTTGCGGAGCACATTGATAACTTCCAAATATTGAATATAAAGGTAACATATATTCCAGAGGAGCACCTGATTGATGTCTTCATAGGAACTTTAAAGGATAACATTCAACATGAGGTTTGCCTTTGGGAACCCAAATCATTGGAGAATGCATTCAAGGTGGTGAGAAATGTTGAAAGTAAAAATTTGGCTATGGATACTAGAAGGACCACCCCTAACATCTATCGAGAGAAGAATGTTCCTTATTCTAAACCACCTCAACCTACAAGGTTAACACCTCAATAATTGGAGGAAATAAAAGAAAAAGGTTTATTCTTTAATTGTGACAACAAGTACATTAATGGACATAGGTGTGGTGAGAATAAATTATTCTACATAGATTGTGAAGAGGAAGGAGAACAAGAACAAGAACAAGAACAAGAACAAGAACAAGAACAAGAACAAGAACAAGAACAAGGACCATCTCAAAATGAAGATGTAGAAGGGATTTATTCTGAAGATATGACTCCCACCATATCATGTCATGCATTGGTTCAAATTATCACTCCTCAAATCCTCAATATCGAAGGATATATCAAAAATAAAATGGTAATAATGCTAATTGATTCTTGTAGTACTCATAATTTCATTCATTGCAAATTAGCCAAAGCTCTCAATTGCTTTATATATCTAGCGCCAGAGTTTCAAGTAATGATTGCAAATGGAGGAACTATTAATTGCTCAGGAAAATTCCATAAGATCAATCTTACTATGGGGGAATATGTAATGAATATTCCAATGATTGTTATACCCATGGGTGGTGTTGATGTTGTACTAGGGGTCCAATGGTTACAATCATTGGGAACCATGGCTTTTAATTTTCAAGAATGTTTCATGAAATTTTCATTAGAAGGAAAGGAATTTGAGTTAACGGGCATCACAGGGAAACTTAGTAAGGTGGTAAGATCTAATGGCATGACAAAATCATTGAAAAAGGGCCAGCATGGTGTAATTGTACAACTATGCTCACTAGATGTTCAAACATCTAAGCCATCTATTCCCCTAGATATCCAAGGGATCATTGATAAGTATTCCAAAGTATTTGAATATGTTCCCATAGGTCTTCCACCCACTCCAGATCATGATTATGCTATTCACTTAATTCCTGGGAGTGATCCTCCTAACATCAAGCCTTACAGATACCCTTATGCCTAAAATAGTGAAATTGAGCGTATGGTTGAAGAAATGTTAGAGGCTGGAATTATTATACCTAGCCAAAGTTCTTACTTTGCACCGGTGGTAATGCTACTCAAGAAATAGGGCTCATGGAGTATGTTTCCATATTATAGAGAGCTCAACAAGATCACCATTAAAGATAAGTTTCCTATTCCCTTAATTGATGAATTTTTAGATGAACTACATGGATCAATCTACTTCACAAAGTTGGATCTACGTTCAGGGTATCATCATATTAGAATGAAGTATGAATATTTTGAGGCATTTCTCTGTGCTTTATCTATCATCCAACCTATTTGGATAACAGAAGCAAGGGATGAAAGGAAGAATGATGAAGAAGTGTTGACTTCCATTCAAAGGTTGCAACAAGATTCCAATGCATTTGATACATTTACATGGAAAAATGATCACTATGGTATAAATATCACTTATATTTATGTAAGAACTCCCAAATCAAACACAAGGTACTTTTGGAATTTCACACCTCTCCAGTAGGAGGGCACTCAAGATTTTTGAAAACCTATCACATGGTTAAGAGGGATTTTTTTGGGGATGGCCTTAAAACTAATGTTCAAAGGTTTGTGGCAGAATGTTTGGTTTGCCAAAAAAATAAGGTGGAAAAAGTTAATACCCCAGGTATTTTACAACCATTATCCATTCCAAGTCAACGCTGGGAGGAGGTTTCCATGGATTCCATCATAGGGTTACCAAAGTCTGAAGGAAAGAGTGTCATCATGGTGATTGTTGATAGAATTACCAAGTATGCACACTTTTGTGGACTCTCTCATCCTTTCAAAGCCATTACAGTTTCTACCACATTCATGGAGAAAGTTCAAAAGATACATGGAAGCCCAAATATTATTGTAAGTGACAGAGATCCCATCTTCACTCGACATTTTTGGACAAAATTATTTTCTTTTTTGGGTACTCAATTGGCTCATAGCTCATATTACCATCCTCAATCTTATGGAAAAACTGAGATAGTGAACAAATGTCTGGAAGGATACCTTCATTGCTTTGTCTATGATAAAAAAACACAATGATTCAAGTGGTTACCCTTGGTAGGATGGTGCTATAACACTTCCTTTCATACTGCAACAAAAATGACACCATTTATGGCGCTTTATGGATATCACCCACCATCCATCACTTCTTCTCTAAAATAAAAATATAAGGTTCAAGAAGTGGAAGATCGCATCGAGCATCAACAACAAGTTCTCCAACTCTTAAAGGACAACCTAAACATGACACAAAATCTCATGAAACAACAAGCATATCAACATTGCAGTGAAAGAATTTTTGAAGCATGGATTGGGTATTTTTAAGACTACAACTATACAAACAGATGTCCCTCAAGCAAGCTAAGAAGGATAATAAATTATCACCAAAGTACTATGGCCCATATAAGGTGTTGCAAAATATTGGTACTATGGCATACAAATTGGAGTTGCCTGCATCTTCACGAGTACACCATGTTTTCCATGTTTCATGCTTAAAGAAGGTTATAGGTGACAAGATCCCAGTTCAAACTATATTTCTATAAATTGACGAGGAAGGAAAAATCATATTGGAGCCTAAATCTATCAATTACACAATAATTTTCTAGCTGAGGAATAGATCAATTTCAGAGTATCTCATTAAGTGGAAGAAACTACTTGTTGAAGATTCCACGTGGGAAGATGAGTCTTTTATACATAAGCATCCAGATCTACTCAAGTGTTGAGGAAAACACTTGTATGAAGGGGAGGGGCATGTTAAGCCCTAATACGTGGCACATTACCCCTTAATTGGGGAATATTACAATAGTATTGTTATTTTATTTATGTCGATTTGGGTCCATTAGTTGTATTTGTACCTCCTAATCTCCTATATATACCAAGGAGACCTTTTCATTTGGAATCATATTCTAATTGTGAATTCATATGATATATAAGGAGGTTTCCCCCTTGAAGAGGCTTATTATCTGCATTTCTCTCTTTTTCAAGGCGTTGAGTACTTATTCTGAGGTTTTTATGCTATTTTGATCTTTGGTTCTTAATGTTACCTCTTGAATAAGAAGTTTGTCATGTTTGTCGTTTTCTGTTTTGTCTTGTAGTTTTCTTCTTTTTCCTGTTGAAACTTCTTGAAACAAAATCTATTCCTCCCATCTAGCTAGGAACAGAGCCTCTTCGGCTCCCTAGCTATAGGAAATCATATTTCCTAGCCCCTGAGCCCAAAATCCCAACAACACCAATCCAATAGTAAGCCTACAAAAAATTTCCAACAATTTCCCCTTCTCAGATTTCTCCCCCTCTCCCTCAAAAATCCCCCTCCCAATTTCCAACTCACCCTTCCTTATCCCTCCATCCACCAACTCTCCCCCTCATAAATTTTCCATCTCCCCTTATCCTTTGTCATAAATTCATACCTACCCTTAAAG
>ML782859.1:802020-823627 GCA_009831015.1 Picea engelmannii | reverse complement strand
TAATAATTTAACACAAGCGAAATTTACCTAGATAATTGTATTTCGATTAAGCATATATATATATTTTTTTATAAAAAATAAAATCATACACTTATTCTATAAGATTAAAACCCCAAACACTCTCAACTAGTTCTAATCATCCTGCCTCCCTAACCTACTTCCATGTTCCATCCCTATCCTTCCTCTATTGGAATATCCTGGAATGTCAACTATATTGACCTAAATCTAGATTGAACCCCTAAGCAGAAGTGTTAACTACCTTGACCAAGCTTCCCCAACAGGAAACTGGCAGTCATCATCACACATCTAGGGGAGCATGATCTAAGACCATCCTCCCATGACTCCAGGTTTCAAAGGATATACCATGGGAAGTGCTCTAGCCCTCCTGATAGAACTAGGGTTGACACTCTATCATGGACCATACAATGGTACTATGTTGCTGGGATTTTGTCATCGTATATTCAGTTTCAGGAAGTCTCACTACCTGAAAAACCTACACTTGCCCACATATAATAGAAATGAATTTGAATAAACATAATTTCACGTAGATTGCATAATACCCATTATAAATCACATAACAATAAAAATTCATAGTATTTACATTCACATAAGTCCATATGTCCAAAATTTAAAGTGTTTAGTAATCAATGTTCCACATATCATAAGAAAATAAAGACATAACTATGCCATAAGTAATTCTAGTTGTCTAAGTTAAAATGGGTCATTACACACAACCATACTTCGAGAAACATAGTCTCGAGGTGGTAAAAAAAGTGAGGGATGATATCGTTGTAAAGTCTTTGCATCCTCCCAAGTAGCAGATCCTGGGATATACTTGTCCCACTAGACCTTAACTTGGTCTACCAAATGATTCTTAACCTATCGGACCCTACAGTCCAATATGCGTAATGGTTTGACCATGACAATTCCCATGTCCGAGACTTGCAATTCCTTCCAATTTACTTTTTGAGATTCCTCAGCAACATAATGTCATAGAAAAAATACATGAAAAACATTGTGATTTTTATGCAAGTGGGATGGAAGTATGAGGCGATAGGAAATGAGTCCAATTCTCTTTTGGATTTTAAATGGTTCTATAAATCGAGGTGACAACCTTTTCCCTTTCCAAAACTGAATGGTACTCTTATTAGGCTTGATACAAATGAAAACCTGATATCCCACTTTATAACTTTGATCATTGTGATGTGCATCATCATAAATTTTATGTATATCCTATGTTTCCTTTAATCATTGTCTAATATGAATCACCTGCTCCTCCATCTCTTGAATCAATTATGTCCCTACTGTTACTCAGAATTATAACCTTTCCCATCTCAACGATGTCTTGCATGGCCTTCCATATAAAGATTTATAGGGTGGCATTCCAATTGATTTGTTAAAATTGTTATTGTAGGCGAACTCTACCAATGGTAGGTACTTCTCCCAATGGGTTTTATTATCCATAACATACATCCTAAGCATGTCTTCCATAACTTGATTTACTCTCTTAGTATTCCCATATGTTTTAGGATGATATGTTGTGCTTAAGTTCAATTGAGTCCCTAATGTCGACTGTAAATTTGTCCAAAATATAGAGGTAAATCGAGAGTCCCTATATGAAATGATCTTCTTGGTTAACCCATGTAGATGGATGAATTCACTTATAAAAACACGTGCCACATTGGTGACATCATATGTGTCTCTGACTAGAATAAAATTTTCACTCTTGGTCAACTTATCAACTACGACAAGAATGGAATTATTCCTCAGAGATGTGAGTGGAAATCCCACAAAAAAATCCATATAAATGACTTCCCACTTGGACATAGGAACATCATGAGGTTGTAGGAGACCTGCTGAGTGGTATTGATCGACCTTTACTTGCTGACACTCAAGACACTTAACAAAGAAATGGACTACATCATGCTTCATTCCTGCCCAGAAGAAAAAAATCCTCATTTTTGCATACATTTTCTTCACACCCAGATGCACACAATAAAGTTATGTATGGGATTCCTTGAGTATGAAGATTTGAATATTCCCACCCTTGGGGATGTACATCCTTCCTTGGTATCTCAACAATCCATCTGCTTCAAGGTTAAATCCTTCAAACTTTGACTCTAATTGTCTCCCACTATGGAGGGATGAAGTAACCTTTAAATATCAACTATCTTCAAGAAGTTTCCCCAACACTCACTCTCTCAAATTAACCTTTAAGGGAACCAAGAAGAATATATGTGGCCTTCGACATAGGGAATCTGAAACCAAATTCTCCTTTCCCTTGATGTACACAATTCCAAAATCATACTCACTCATAAACTCACTCCATCGCCTATTCTTGTCATTGTGATCCATTTGAGTGAAGATATGATTTAAGCTTTCATGGTTTGTTTTGAGCTCAAAGCTTCGCCCCACTAGATAATGCCTCCAAATATTTAGAGCTATCATTAACACTTCCAACTCTAAATAATGAGTAGAATAAATATCCTCATGTTTCTATGGCTCCCCCATATTGCATTAGCACGACCCCTAATCCTTGCTTCCAGGAATCCATGCAGATTGTGAAGTCTTTATCCATATCTAGCACTCACAAAATTGGTGCACTTGTTAGTAATGTCTTAAGCTCAATGAATGCAATTTCACATTCATATGTCCACTCATACATGACTCCCTTGTGCTGTAAGGTGGTGATGGGTTTTGCAATATTTGAGAATCCTTCCACAAACCTTCTATAGTAACCAGCTAGCCCCATGAAGCTCCTCAATTGATGGGTATTTCTCGGTACTGACCAATCCATTATGGAATTCACCTTTTCTGGGTCCACATAAATTCCTTCTCCCTAAATGTATGACCTAGATAGTGAATCTATTTTTGGAAGAAATATCACTTTAACAACTTGCCATAGAACTTGTTCTCTCTAAGACACGACAACACCACTCACATGTGTTCCTCATGTTCTCTTTCATTCTTGTAATAGATGAGGATATCATCAAGAAATACTTGCACAAAGTGGTCTAAGTACTTCCAGAATACACCATTCATGAGGCTCATGAATAATGTTGGTGCATTGATCAAACCAAAAGGAACTATAATGAAATCGTAATGTCCAAACTAAGTTTGAAAGGCCTTTTTAGGAATATCTCTTTCCTTAATCCTTCATTGGTGATGCCCTGATCGCAGATCAATTTTTGAGAAAATTGTTGCTCCTTTCATCTAATCAAAGAGATCATCTATCCATGGTATTGGGTACCTATTCTTCACCATAACACGATTCAAGTCCCCATATTCTATACATAGTCGTAAGGAACTGCCCTTCTTCTTGAAAAATATTACTGGTGTAACCCAAGGTGAGACACTCGGGCTTATCATTCCTAAGTCAAGTAGTTCCTTCAACTACATCTGTAAATCACAAATTTATGGAGCCATCATCCTATAGGGTTTCTTGGAAATTTGCTTCACACTAGGTTTTATCTCAATGGTAAAACCAAGCTCCCTTTCAGGAGGAAACCCTAGAAACTCTTTCAGAAAAACATCCTTGAATTATGAAAAAACTGGATACTAATATAGAAAGGGTCCCTTCCCTTCATTTACTACTTCCAATATATATAATTGATAACCTTTCCTCATGAAAAGTTTAACCTTCAGTGTCGAGATAAATAGTAGAGACACCATCCTCCTGATACCATGGATCTCCATTGTCCTTCCTTCATTATCTACACAGAGAATACTCTTTGTGAAGAAATCTAACATAGCTCGATGAGATTCTAACCAGTCCATCCCAATGATTAGATTATACATCCCAGGGGTAGTGACATACATCTTCAACCTAGTAGTACACACTCTTAGGAATACAAGACAATTATTGATGCTAGGTCCTATCAATTGTTTTTCCCCCGAAGCCATCTCGACTTGTTTAAAGTCATATTTCTCGTAAGCTACCAAACCACACTTTTCTAATGTACAAGGCAAAATGAAACTATTTTTAGCACCAGAATCAAATAAAATTTTAATGTTGACATGATTTAGTGTACTTGACGACACCACCATAGTGGATTGATGTTCTTCCCATCGCTTATTAATTGTTGCATAAATATGGTGGCTACTACTTTCTCTTCCCATCGTGGAATTTCCCTCTCTATGAACAAAGCACGTTTGTGACTCTAGGAAATCACGCTGGTAATGAGGTCCTCTGCACCCCCAACAAGTGTTGGAATACTTAGAGGGGGGGGGGTGAATCAGTATGAACACTTTTGCCACTTTTAACCACAATATATAAAATTCAAATTTATCAATAGTATATTATCAATATATCATGAGCATATAAACATAATAAACATCACATCAACAACATCACATTAAATACACAGTACACTAGAATTTACGTGGAAACCCAAATGGGAGAAAACCACAAAATGATTTCTTATATATTGTCAAGAATACATTCATTGGAAGCACCAACTTCCCAATTCTCCAGTTACAAATGGAAGGAGGCTATGACCCACTATTTACAGGATCCAACCCAAAGGAATATACAAATCCCTGAATTCTCTATCTCCAACTAGAATAAGGCTACAACCCCCTGCATCTCATGATCCAACCTAAAGGAATCTCCAACTCTTTGAATTCTATGGCTCCAACTAGAAGAAGGATACAACCCCTTGATTCTCAGGCTCCAAACTGAAGGATGCTCCAACTCCCTGAATTATCTAGCTCCAACTAGAAGGAGGCTACAACTCCCTTTCCTTGCCACATCCTGCCACTCTGAAATATAAGTGTAGACCAAACTGTCACTACCACAATCACTGCCACTGATCCATATTTTATGAGTAGAAAAAAATGTATACATACTATTAAAATATGATTAACATACAATAATAGAGATACAGTAAAATTGCTTTTCTATTCAATAACGAAATAAGCTGAAACTATAAAATGCAGCGAAAAACAAGCTTACTGGAATGGTGGTGGCTTATCTTTGAGAAGAGATGTGATGGTTGTGCTCATTCGAAAGAAGATCATTACAATGAGGATATGAAAGCAGTTTTACCATAAACAGGAATTTAAAAAACCCTAGACATCCAAAAACCTAACCCTAGGAGATGAAGCGCCAAAATTCATGTGGGCCCTGTTTGGGTAAGTCAGTACATCAACTTCCCGGGGTTGTAAATTTTGCATACGATCTCCGTTTTAGGCACACGATAGCTTGTTGGAAAGGTATCGTCAAGGATATTCTTTTTGGGGGATCAATCATGCCTTTTCCTATCATTGAGAAGCTCAATCCCAAAAAACCTTCATTTAGGCCCTCAAAATAGCCCTGGAAGTTAAAACTGCTAAAAATAGTAAATTGCCAAAATTGCCAGAAAACTGTTTTGAGTGAGTTGGAAAAGGTGGGTGGCCACTGATATCCAAATGGATCAATATTCCCTCCTTAGGAATAAATGGTCTCCATTGTGTTGAGTTCCCCCATCAGATGAGGAAATTTTTGTTGAATTTGGCCCTGGGTGAGCCACTTGCCTTGGTGCAGAAGCTACCCTGCTTTGACGACTCGATAAAGCTGGATCCTTTGTTGTCGAGTTCCCTTGATATATGTTTCCACAATCGGATCACTGGTTTCATGTTGCATGCAGTCAGGGTTGATCTCTGTTGGTTTCAACTGCTCTATTATCTCTAAGGTTTCCAATAATGGTGGGAAATATGGTCAAAGGAGAGCCACGTTGAAGACTGGGTGCAGACCAAGGAAAGGGGGAATGTTGAGCTCAAAATAATTGTCACCCATAGCCTTGGTGATGGTGTACGACCCATAACGGAGTAGGCAAAGCTTCTGATGGGGCCCTGTAAGGTGCTCTTTTTGCAAGTGCAACCAAACTTTGTCTCCCACCTGAAACTTATGTGGCACCTGATGTTGATCATGGCACTTCTTATACTTGGCATTGGAATTATATAGAATATCCTGAACCTATTGGTGGATGTGTTGGATCCACTCAATGGACCGGGTGAATTTGTCAACTTCTAGTGGAGCATGGGACGATTCGATTGAGGTGGTCACCAGGGGTAGTGCAACATCCATGGGCCCAAATGGTTGGAATCCCAATCCCACCTGAAAGTGGCTATGATTAGTTGAGCTATGAAGGGATCGATTGTAGCTATACTAGACATAGGGAAGAATCTCATCCCATGTGTGGGGGTGATTTGAATTGTACATGTGCAAGATATGTACGATCATTCGATTGACGACCTCAATTTGGCCATCTGTCTGGGGGTGGAAGGTAGTGGATTTGGTGAGCTTGGTATCTAGTAGTGACCAGAGGCTCGACCAAAATGTGCTAAGGAACCAACTGTCATGGTTTGAGATAGTGGTTTGTGGGATCCCAAAATGTACCCATACTTGTTCAAATAAGAGGTTGGCAGTGGATTCTACTATGATGTTCTTCTTGCAGGCGGCTAGAATCGCCATCTTGGAAAAGCGATCAACAACCACAAAACACAGTCATTTCCCCTCTTGGTGGATGGGAGGCCCAACATGTAGTCCATTGAGATGGATTCCCATGACCTGTTAGGAGTAGGAAGAGGGGTGTATAGGCCTTGTTTCTTAGTGGTTGGTTTGGAAATAATGCAGGTGGTGCAGGACCTGATATACTTGCCGACATCTTATCAAAGTTTCGTCTAGTAGAAATGTTTCTGTAGCACTTCCACATCGTTTCGATGCTAAAGTGTCTTGCCACTTGAATGTAGTGAGATTCCAAAATCAACTTCTCACACTCATTTGATGGAACACAAATATGGCCCAAACGACACAACAACCCATATTGAATATGGAAATTAGCGACCACTGAGTTCATGCCCAACATTTGGTAGGTGGTAGAGAAGTCAATGTCTGTCTCATAGAGGTGGTGCCATCTAGAGGTCTCGTGGCTGCAAGAGTCTATCACTGTGGTGAGTTCCATGATTGGAGGTCATCTAAGGCAATCAACAACTCGATTGGTACTTCTTGTTTTATACTTGATGTTGAGGTGGAACTGCTGTAAGTATGTGGACCACTTTTGATGGCGGTCATTCTGCTATTTTCCTTAGGTTTGCATGAACCGTAGTGGCTTGTGATCAGTGTGGATGATTGTCTCCTTCCCAAGAATGTAATGTCTCCATTGGCGACAGGCTTGCACAATGGAGTGCATTTATTTTTCATAAGTAGGGTACTTACGGAAAACATTTGATAGTGTATCACTATGATATGCCATGGGGTGGCCATGTTGAGTGAGAACGACACCCACAACATATTTTGAAGCATTTGTCTCGATCTCAAAGGGATGTTACAGGTCCGGTAATGAAAGTACTGGGGATATGCACAAATGATTCTTCATGTCATCGAAGGATTTTTTTTGGGACAAGCCCCACACAAATGTTTCCTTACTGCCACCCCTAGTTACTTGGCTGAGCGCCCATGCGATATGAGAGAATCCCAACACGAACTTGCGATAGAAATTAGCGAGTCCCAAGAAGCTCCGAAGTTCAGTAAGTGTGGTTGGGGCTGACCACTCACGGATGACCTGGATCTTGTCTAGATCCACATGCACACCATGCCGATCAACGATGTAGCCTAAGTAATGGACCCTGTCCATGCCGAAAGAGAATTTTTCCAATTTTTCATATAGTTTGTGTTGCCGCAGGGTGTGCAGAACCTACTGAATATGCTGCAAGTGTTTTGCCCAAGTCTTACTGTAGATGAGGATGTCATCCAGATACACCACTACAAAAGTATTGGTGAAAGGTCATAGGATATCATCCATCATCCTCATAAAATTTGCTGGAGGATTTGTCAAACCAAAGGGCATGACCAACCATTTAAAAAGACCTTCTTTTGACTTGAAGGCAGTCTTCCATACATTTGTCTGTTCTAATGGGACCTAGTGGTAGCCAGACTTCAGATCAATCTTACTGAAGTATTTGGCCCCCGTGAGCTGATCAAGGAGGTCATATGTAACATCCCAGTTCTAAACCTTATAAACTATAATGTATTATGTAAATATGACTTAGGATGGTGAGTTGATAAAGTTGAAAAGGGGCCAGAGTGCGTAGGAAATGTAACACTTCCTATACATTAATAAAATACACCACTGGCTGCAAGACCGACAAGGAAAAAAGAGATAAGGGGATATGATTCCACGAGAGAGGGGGCTTGAGGGGACAAGTCTTGTTATTATTGTTTTATTCACCCATAATTGATTTTATGGAGAAGAGGGGGTTACATGAGCTTCTTGGGAGGGAGGCCATGTGGCTCTTGTCTTCATGTAATTATTTAAACATCCCTTGGGGATTGTTTTGGGGTTTTTCTTCCCTTGGTTCGTCCTCTTCTCACTGGTTCACTTGTTCTTATTCCTCTTCAATCACTACTGCTAGTTCATGTGCTCTTGGGTTGAGAATGGAAATGAATGGAAGGAAGAGGAGAGCCATCATTGAATGGCTGTAATGATTTACTGATCATTCCCGGAGGGAATGGATGCCTGTGTGCATGAGGTTGATGGCAGCTCAGATGGAACTATCCAAAAATGAGAGTCCTTGGAATTTCTAGTAGGGATATTTCCTGGCTAGTAGCACTGGATCCATAGAGAGAAATGGAAAAACCTCAGGGACTACATGGAAGAGAAAGGTGTTCATTTATTTGGGTTATGCAGGCTGAGGGGGAAAGAGAGCTAGAAATTAGGATGTTGTTAGGTTGGGAAACCTGAGAGCTACTTATCCAAATACTGTGTATTTAGACTTGGCCTAGGACCCATCATTGTGGATTCATAGCCCTGGCTCGAGGGTGACCTGCTTTTGAGAGTAAATGAGCAAAAATGTCTATGGTTTGGAGGAGCATCGTTGAAAAGCATCCAGTTGGTGAATGTTTACTTGTAAAGATAAGTGCTCTTTGTGTTTTCTGTTTAATGTATTCCGCTGTGTATTTAATTATCTCCGAGATATGTATTCTAATGTGCATGTATGGTGGTTATTTGTTGTGCATGGAATATTGTTTATCTATTTTATGTTGTGACATGGATCTTGTCTTATGCATGTGTTGTGCATGCTTCTAACATTTTTGAGAAGTCCTTTGTTTTTGAATTAGAGATCATAGAACTGAGTCTTGGGACTACAACATGCCTAGCCTGTGGGTGGTTGGGTGTGTTGCAACCTGTTTAACCGGCATAGCCTGACCTATGGGTGGTCAAGTATGTTACAGATTGGTATCAGAGCTTTTGGTTGAAACACCAGATCGGCATGGGATGGATCTATTAGTGAGAGTCTCATGGTTGAGATCAAATTCTGGCCATGAAGTTGAAAAGTTCAGAAGGAATGATGTTGCAGAATCTACATGGGATTTAGATTGTCAATGATTAGTTGTAGGGGGTTCGAAGGATCGTGATCGTCCCCCTTCGAATTTAGGAGCTATCACCACTGTAGGATCAGGAGAGATCCGAGATCATTGGATTGGAGGACATGTGAACAAGGGTCGTCCAATGTAAAGGAAGAAAAGGTTAAGGTCACAACCGTCAGATCTAATGGGAGAGAGAGATCAATGGACAAGAGGCATTGCAGGGAACCAAGTTGCATAGGAGATAATTTTCCAAGGTGGTCCTACAATCCAAACCACAGTTTCACCAAGGGGTTACGTGTCAGCATCAGGAGAATTGCGGAGTAAAAAGCGGGTTACTCCAAACCGCCGATGCATGCCCCCAAAAATTGAAAGGCATGGAGTGATGTGACATGTTAGTACTTGAGTGACGAACCTCTGAAGAGAAGAAATAGCTAGGAACTATCAATCTATAGGAGGACATGCATCAACCAATTGTCTACTCCGGGTGAAAGCACTCCAAGAAAAGGCGAGCAAGGAGAAGTTGAGAATTGGGATTTTCAGACCCCAGAGATTCGAAGAGAATTGCAGCCGTCTAATCCAGGAGGACATGCAATAGAAATCCACCCACTTTGGGGAAAAGAGAAGGTTGAGAGTTGAGTTCTCTGAAGTACAAAGACCCGAAGAAATTGTAGCCATCGATCCATGGGAAACACGTGTCAGTAGATCACGAGATTTGGATAAAAACATTTCGAAAAAAAATTGAAGTTTGAGTTTTCTGAAGTCCAAAGTCCCGAAGGAATTATAGTCATTGATCTTTTCAGTGGTAACTTATGAAGTCCCAAAGTCCAGGGTTAATATGGGCCATTCAATAAGGGAGACACATGGCAGAAGTTTGGTCGGTTCAGGAAATCAGAGTTTGGTAGAATTGCAAGTGTGCTAGTGTGGAAACTCCCGAAGTCCGAAGAGCTGAAGTGGTGGGGCACGATGATGTCACTAGGAGGTAATGTGGACCCTATAATTTCTGAAGTGACATGGCTTTCATACATCACTGGGGATGATGTGGACACATGGGATGTGTGCCATGTGTCAGTGAGTTTTGAGCATGCAGATGATTGAAATGTCAGATAGGACGTGATACATGTCACCCGCCTAATTGGATCACTTGTCCACTTATAGTATTTTTCCACATGGTGACAGATCATGGACTTTGGAGAAATTAATCCTAGAGTTTTTAGTTGAGATTTGAAACTCCTGAAGCCCAGAGAGTCGGAGACCCAAAGTAAACGTCGACTGTCGGATCGTCCGAAGTAGACCTGAACCGTCAGATCAGGAGAATAGGTGGCATGAAGCTGTGGATTCTAGGTAAGGACCCAAAGCAAATGTCGATCATCGGATCGTCTGAAGTAATTCCCCACCACCCGATTCAAAAGGACGTGTGGAAGAATCTCGTGTTTCTCGAGGGAAGTAAAGTTTGAGATTTGAGAATTCCAAAGTCTGGAATTTCGAAACAACCACAACCGTCGATCTGGGAGAGGTAAATCTAAACTATTGGTCCCCAAGAGGTAGATCTCAGTCATCCATTTAGAAGCACCATCAAGATCGTGAGTTCAATGGTCACCTCACATTACGGGGATGGGAGGTTCTCGGGGTTTACAAAGTCGAGGGTGGGTTTCAATTGAGACAACGGTTTTGGAAAAAGGACACATGGTGGCTCGAGGTGAATTGTGGGGTGAAAAGTAGTTTGGTTCCAAACCACCTTTGAGCATGGCCACAATTGCGCGTCTGCGTGATCACCTCCAGGGATGATTTTAGGGGCTAAATTTCGCTCATGGGCTAATTTTCCATGGTTTTTCCCAAAATGAGATTCGTTATTTTAAAAATGATTCGCCCAAATTATATAGGATAAAATTGTTTTACCTTAAAAATCGCCAAAACTTTATAAAAACTATATAAAATACTTAGAAATTAGAATATTTTTAAAAAAATATCACCAAACATTTATAGTTGACATATGAAGTATTAGTAATATTCGCGAAGGTTTCTACATTTTAAAATAAATTTCCATCCTTAAAATCATCCCTGGTCACCACGTAAGGTCACATCTAAGGAGGGGCCAAGAGAAAAAGGAGGTAGTGCCAACTATGATATTTTTCAAGGGAAAAGGAGAAGGTCGTGGGGGCCATCAGACCTGCGCTAGAAATCTGGAAGGGTTTGTGTTTAGATACAAAAAGAAACCATCAAGGTTTCATAGAGACAATTTGGCTCGGGATTGAAGACCCTTGACTAGGAGGTCGCACAGCCTTAGGAGAAGGGTGTTTGCATTAAGAAACAAAGGGAAAAGAAGAGGCAACACTCAAATCAATAAGCATGTGGTTTTGTGCATCTAGTCATATGTAAATGGTTTTATGGAAGCGCCTCATAAAGATTTAATTCGACAGAGAGTTAACACTAGAATAATACATGGAATTGATAAAGGGTCAAAATATGATTTGTTTGTGAGCTGAGAGCACAACAGAAGCATGAGTACGATATAATGAGTCGATCCATGTCTGCGATCAACTCATGAATACAAAATAACTGACACACAGTCATGATTAAAAAATATTTAATTCATATAAAAAGGAAAAACAATATTAATTAAAGAATAATATTATCACTTAAATGAAAAGGTACCTGTAAATTTAATTGACAATTTTTGTATGATATGTATAGCTCTAACAAGATGGTTTCTTGTAGGTTTATCATGATTAGAGGTATAACCAGATCAATTCAAGAATAGGATCAAATGTTAGGGTCATGGAGGCATGACTTTGCTTACAAAATTTAGATGAGGTACTACAAAATAAAGAATCCTCACATGGGACATGAAGCTAGCAGGTGAATAATGTCATTAATGGGCATAGAAAGGAAAAGTAAGGCTCCATAGTCTTGAAGGTAGAGATGTGTAGAAAATTGTAAGCTTGATGTGGAAGGAAACATAGAGCTTAAGAGGTGGTATGTGAATAATCTCTATGTGTCAAGCATAGGATTTCCAGGGAAGGATTTGTTAGATATGACTTTTCTACTATCTAAAAGATTAGATCAGAGTTCACAGTGGAAGAAAGATGCCAATGCATAGGAATTGGAATGCTCTCCCACTTCAAAAGTGGCACTAAATGAAAATGGATTTCCATTGGGAATGGTACTAAGTGGGAAAGAATGGCCAGGTGGAATGTGGTTGGAAAAGTGTTCAGACCCAGGGAACCATAGTGCAGATGAGAAGAATGGGAGAACGCAAGGCATCAAGGATCTAAAGGAATTTAGGGACAACCAACTACAACAGAAACAGATAAATAAATAAGTGAATTGAAACAAAAATGCACTAGAGTGCATGAAGCATACAATGAAGTTAAATTGCATATGCATCAGTAGGCATGCTGACAGTAAAGGCTTGGTGCATATAGATGTGTAATTTTGCATATGTACATGCTTGGATATGCATATAACATGCTGGTGAAATTAGAATAGTCTGTACATGCTTGGATATGCATATAACATGCTGGATGGATTATGTACTCATGAAAAATGATACAACAGGGTTAAATATGTGGATGTTGTTGTTGCTTATAATTTACATTGAGGTGAAGACCCATGAGGATGGAAGGAATGTTGATCAAAATGATGAAGGGGGAAGTATGTGAGATTCTACAAATATCAGTTAGTCAGACAACAACAAGTAGGTTGGTAACAACTAGGAAGGTATGCATTTAGTTTATGTTGATGCATGCATGTTGAAGGGGGATCGAGGTAAGGATTCCCTCAGTTAATTTTCATTATTTAAATTGATATGTAATGGCCAAAGGCCTAGAGTGTGTAAGTGTTGTTGATTCTAGAAAAAACTTAGATAAAATGTCAGTTGCATATTATGTTATGATTGGTTATGGGATCATAACCAGGTTAATTCAGGAGACATACTCCTTATATAACAATGAATATCCATAGAGCTAGTCATGCGTGTGACCATAATATGGTTGGATATGGAAGGGCTATAGCGCTATGAGTGCTCGAGGGTATCTATTGTATATTTGATATTTGGATTGCAACCTCTTTTCCAACGTTGAAGAGCACTTAAGGATTATATTCTTAGTGTTGTTTTTGGGTGGAAAAGGAAGGTAACCAAATAGTTAGGCAAGAAATAGGAAGTGTGTGGATGATGTGTTGAATCGTTGGCCAGACCTTACAACTCATCATGGTGGAATACATGACATATTTATGTGGTATTGTGTAGCCCATGCATGGATGCATTGTGTAGATGTGACCATGGGTATTGGCACATTGATTGTTATATTATTAACTGTGGCATTATGAAAAGTCTGTGTGACTGATAATACATGTGTATGTAATGATGAGTTCATTCCAATTGATAGTTGGATTAATAGAAGTAATTGAATTGTAGTTGTAAACAATTCTGAGAGCACTTTGTGATTTTGTTTTGAATCATTGCCATGGGAGTATATGTCTTTTACATGAGATAGTGACAATTTGTTTGGCTGAGGAATGTTGAAATTACAGGAGGAAAGGGGTCTGGGATATGGTAGTGTTGTAAGTCCATAAAGAAGGCCAATGCCTATTGTTGCAAGAGTCAAATTGTTATGAGTAGAAGCTCATCTCTAGAAGTTTTATTTTTCCTATATAAAACATTTTTGGGAATTATGATTTGATAATTACTGACGAATTGTTTTGGCCGAATGTAAATTGAAGAAATTGCAGGTAGAATGGTCTTGGATATGGTAGGGATGTAAGCCCATAAGGAAGATTGATATCTACAGCTACAGAGCCAACCATTATGAGCAAAAAGATCATGCTTGGAAAATTTTATTTTCTTGTATAAAACAAATTTGACATTTATGTTTGAAATGGTTATAATGATATCTCATGATGACTGTATGTGTATTATACAGATGAGATATTTGATATGCAAGATGGAAAGCATGGAAAAGGATACTTTTGTGACATGAGAACCTTGTGTCCCTAGAAAAATTCTTGTGCAAGAGAACCTTGGTCAGGCAAGATGGATCACCTGAGGGACTGCATAGAAGAAAAGGGGATGCCTGAGCCTGGGCCTGGAAAGTGAGTGACCACAAGGAAGAGGAGACTTTGATAGCTCTTGATTGGGTTCATGCACACAATGGGTACAACAAGGAAAATAATGATCCAAGTTAACGAGACAACCATATGGATGTAGATCCATGAACCACATAGATAAGTATTGTATTGGATTATGAAAAATTTACTCTTACAATATGAGAAAGAATGAGATTTTTTTGCACAAATTTTGAACTGACATGCTTGCTAATTTGAAATATTGTAGGAAAACGATGAATGTTGAAGATCTAGAAAATTACCAGATTATGAGAGAAAATAAGGTGATGTTGGAGCAACTAACTGACAAAGGCATAGAAGGAAGAAAGTCCAATGGACTTGCTACAACTGGAGCTCTCGAACTCACAACTCTGAAACTTCTTGGCCGAGTGCACTGAAGCCGGGGAGAAGTGGAACAACTTGAGGGACTGCATGGCAGAGAAAGGGGTTCATTTCTTTGGGTTGTGTAGGGCTGAGAGGGAAGGAGAGATTGTTGGTTAGAACTGCTTCCAGAGATTTAAATTCTGAAGATCATCCTACATGTTTTGAGTCAGAATGCCTATGCATACATGTTTTAGGCCAGAGTGCCTATGTATATAATATTAGGCTAGATTGCCTGTGTGAATTAAGGCCAGAGGGCCTGGAATTGTAATTTTAATAACATTGGAATGGTGTTGTGCAATGAGGATAATGCCAAAATAAGGGAAGGGGGATGTAACATCCCAGTTCTAACCCTTATAAACTATAATGTATTATGTAAATATGACTTAGGATGGTGAGCCGGTAAAGTTGAGAATGGGCCAGAGTGCCTAGGGAATGTAACGCTTCCTATACATTAATAAAATACATTGTTGGCTGCAAGACCGACAAGGACAAAAGAGATAGGGGGCTATGATTCCACGAGAGAGGGGGCTTGAGGGGATAAGTCTTGTTATTATTATTTTATTTACCCATAATTGATTTTATGGAGAAGAGGGGGTTACATGAGCTTCTTGGAAGGGAGGCCATGTGGCTCTTGTCTTCATGTAATTATTTAAACATCCCTTGGGGGATGTTTTGGGTTCATTCTTCCCTTGGTTCGTCCTCTTCTCACTGGTTCAATTATTCTTCTTCCTCTTCACCCACTACTGCTAATTCGTGTGCTCTTGGGCTGAGCATGGAAACAAATGGCAGGAAGAGGAGAACCATTGTTGAATAGATGTAATGATTTACTGATCATTCCCAGAGGGAATGGATGCCTGTGTGCATGAACTTGATGGAAGTTCGGATGGAACTGTCCACAATTAAGAGTCCTTGGAATTTCCAGTAAGGATATTTTCTGACTAGTAGCACTGGAGCCCTAGAGAGAAATGGAACAGCCTCAGGGACTTCATGGCAGAGAAAGGTGTTCATTTCTTGGGCTTGTGCAAGCTGAGGGGGAAAGAGATTTGGAAATTAGGATTGCTGTGAGGTTGGGAAACCTAAGAGCTACTTATCCAACTACTGTGTATTTAGACTTGGCCTAGGACCCATCCTTGTGGATTCATAGCCTTGGCTCGGGGGTGACCTACTGTTGAGAGTAAATGAAAAACGATGTCCATTGTTCGGAGGAACATCCTTGGTCTGAAACCAGTTGGTGAACGTTTACTTGCAAAGATAAGTGCTCTCTGTTTTTTCTGTTTAAAGTATTCCGCTGTGTATTTAATTATCTCTAAGATATGTATTCTAATGTGCCTATATGTTGGTTATTTGTTGTGCATGGAACATTGTTTATCTCTTTTATGTTGTGACATGGATATTGTCTTATGCATGTGGTGTGCATGATTCTAACATTGTTGAGAATTCCTTTGTTTTCAAATTAGAGATAAGAGAACTGAGTCTTGGGACTACAACATGCCTAGCCTATAGGTGGTTGGGTGTGTTGCAGCTTGTTTAAGTGGCATAGCTTGGCCTCTAGGTGGTCAGGTATGTTACATCGTCAATTCAGGGGATCGGGTACCAGCTTTAGACTGTGATTTTATTCCAGGCCCGATAATCAATGCAGAGTCACCAGATCCCATCTTTATTCTGCACCAACACGATTGGGCTCCCACAAGGAGATGAGTAGGGACATATGTTCCCCTTGTGGAACAGTTCTTGGATCTTCCTCTTTATCTCCCCATTTTATAAAAGAGAGTGGTGGTAGACTGGCCCATTAGGTAGCGGTGCACCTGGGTTCAGATCAATGGGATGCTTGACCTAGCTGTGCAGAGGTACCTTGGTAGGAGATAATATATCTTAGTATTCTTCCACAACCTTATCCACTTGCTTCTTTTGTGTGGAGAGATCGGCCGTAGAGGCCCTGGATGTGGCTATGATCTTTCGCTCACTCTGAGAGCGAATCATGAAGAATACAAATTTCTGATTCTGAGAGATGACCTTCCTGCATTTCTTGACAGAGATCAAGGAAATAGCACTAAGAGGGACTGCCTTAGGTATCCTGTACAATTTCCTGTCCAAATTAATAATAACACCATGAGGCCTAGACTCATATACAACATGATGTTTCCATAAATAAGGTTGGCCCAAAAGAACATTAAAAACTTAGAGAGGAGCAACATCACACAATACCTCATCTTTGAAGGGATTGATGCCATATGAGAGTCGACAGTGTTGGCTGACACGAAGATCGCTATCTTGATGAAGCCATCCAATGGTGTAGGGTTGTGGGTGTGGCATTATTGGTAGGACCAACTGCTTGATGACCTTTGCTGAGATGAGGTTCTTCTAGCTACCTATATCAACGATGAAGTGTAGTGGGGTGCCTTTTACCCACAACTGTGAATGGAAGAGGTGCTCACCTTCATCTGGTTTGTCTGGTTTACTAGGCTAGATCTTGGTGGTAACAACGGTGGCACTGGGTTCCATGTCAATGATCCATCCTCCCCTTTCTGGTTTCGACTTAGAGTCATAACTCACATCTGATTAAGAGGCTTTCACTTCTACCACCAACGACTTCTTTGAGAGACAGTCAACAGTGTTATGCCAAGGGATCTTATGGAAGTCACACCACTTCTTGATATCTTTCTTTGTCTTTCAAGTGTCCTTCTTTTTTTGTGGCTTAGACTGGTTGTCCTGATATTTTCCACCTTTTCTCTATCCTTTGTTCTGTGGGTTGGGGCCGCCCCTTCCTGGCTTTTGCTATGAGGGGTTCCCAAGCCCAAATTTCCGCGTCTTTTGTTTGAGTTTCTGCTCGATTTTGATGGCATGTCGGTAGGCCACTTCCAAGGACGAGATGTCTAGAAATTCCATTTCGGTCTAGATGTATCTATTCAAAGCACCATGATACTTGAGCACCATATGTCGCTCTTAATCTTTGATACACATCTTGGTGCGCAATGTATGGAAGATATTTGTGAACTCTGGCACTACTTGGTCTCTTTCTTGCCGCAGTGTGGTCCATTTGGTATACAAGTCGTCATACCTTCCGACATGGTAGTATTGTTCCTTAATAACATCCCTAAAGGATTCCCAGGTGGCCGTTATTGAGTACATTTTTATGCTTCCTTTTTACTCTATAAACTACACTTTTGCCTCTATACCCATCCATTTTGCCTCCATTTCATTCCATATTTTCCATAAAACAACTTATGAAAGGTATATTTATCATTCTTTAGCTTAAGAATTGA
The DNA here is from genome assembly GCA_009831015.1 of Picea engelmannii. Taxonomy (NCBI): domain Eukaryota; kingdom Viridiplantae; phylum Streptophyta; class Pinopsida; order Pinales; family Pinaceae; genus Picea; species Picea engelmannii. The sequence goes on along the minus strand of ML782859.1, from coordinate 805,531 downwards.
GTTTTCTAATTTTTGGCATTAAAATTGAAAATTTATTAGAAATTACAAGATTTGACTAAATCCCGTTATTGCTCCTAGGTTCGTGTACTTGCAGGACACCTGGGAGAAATATGAGACTTGGGTCATGATCCTTGATGTACAAGGATGGATGATGAGCTATCATCTTCGATATCTGAGCCTTCTAGGTGTCTGGTCAACGCTGGTCAAACAGGGCCACTTCAGCAGAAAATACCCTGTTTTAGCCTTAAATCATGGATAGTTTTGGATTTTCGTGGGATTTGGTCATATATTATGGATCTGAAGGGGGGAATTTGAACTTCCTAGAATATATTATGGATCTGATCATGATATTTAGGATATTTATTAGCATTATTAGTTTTAAAACTCTTGTATAAATACTCTAAAGCATAGACTAGTATGACAACCCTTGAATGTGAATGAAGAAACTTTGGAATTTGCAATCTTGAGATCAGTCCTGCATTTTGTTCTTGATAATGCCTATGATATGATGATTTGAATGCTGCTAGAGCTCTTTCTAGCTGAGATAACTCAAGTGTACAAGTGAAGCATTGGAGGGCCCCCTTTGCAAAACTAGTACACTCTTCCTTTATGTTATTTTCAAGTAATCTTTGATACATGTTTTAGATTAGATCTTGCTGTAGATGAGTTTTATTCATGTCTTTTTGTAGTTAGATGAATTCCATAGCTAAGTCATATGCTTAATGTTTCAAAGCCTTACTCATATTGTGAATGATTTCTTGAATAAGAATTCAATGTGTGGTTTGCTTTCAAGCATTAAGATAATCATGAATGATTTTTGAGTTATTTAGGATTTTAGTACTTTTGATTTAAATTGATGATAGTTGCTAATGAATGAAAGAAGACAATGAATGCATCTCTTGAATAAGAATTTTGTCCTTCTAGCATTTGAAAATCCTTAGAACTAGTTCGAACATCTCTTGAATGCTTACTGTTGATACTTTTAGGAAAACAATTGATGATTACTATTATGAGATCTATGAATAGGACTTCTGAACATAAGCTTAGCATCTCTTCCATATTCATCCCTTAGAATAGGTTTTGGTTTATTCCCATTAAAGAATAAAAGTTGTCTCTAAATCCATATATTTTGGATGTGCCTATAAGTCTTACAAACACCGGATTGACAATCATTTGCACTCTAATTTACATCAGTAGATTGGAGCCTAACATTTTGGTGCCATTGTCGGGGAGGCACATTTAGAGATAGGATTAAAAAAAAAACATATATACATAAAATAAAAAAAAACACAGAATATAATTGATTTTAAGTTATGTTTCTTTATGTCTAAACTTAGGGATGATAAAGGTAGATTTTTAAAACAAAACCCCCCGAAAACTAATCAACCATCTATAGGAGCAGGAACATCTACAACTGAAAAATATGAATCTACTACACCAACTGCTGGAAAAATCACTTTGGAAGAATTAGAGGAAAAACAATGTTCAGGACAAAGGTTAACTCTCATAGAAACACAAGTTCTATTGGCTCATGAAGTAAAGAAGAAACAAACAGAATCAGAAATATCTTCTGTAGGAAAGCAAAAAGAAAAACAAACTATTTTTGAACAAATAGGACAACCTCTTTTTCCAATAGAAATATCTAACTGTACAACAGAAAAATTCTTTGCAATGTCTGAAACTGATAGACAAGAAAGGGAGAGAATGGAAAGGGAATTAGAAAGGAAAATAAATGAAGAAAGAGAAAGGAATGAATGAGAGGATAGAGAATCACATCGAGAAGAGACACGAGGAGGAGGAAATGATGGAGAGGAGGAAGAAGAACATACTACATTTGCATTTCCTATAGTTGATACACTAACTCTTTTAGGAGATGACATAAAAATGAATAATATTCCTCCCTCTGTTCTTCCAAATTTCTTTGGCTTGTCTACTGAAGACCTTGATGCTTTCACTTTTGAATTTGACATCGTTTGTCGAACATATGGATATACCAATGATGCTCAAAAACTTCGTTTATTTCCTGCAACTTTGAAAGGATATGCATTAAAATGGTTCATGGGGTTGGGAGAAGCAACCATAGTATACTGGGATGACATGAAAAATAAATTTCTTGCTAAATATCAGCCTTATTGTAAGTCCAAAGACTCTAAAGAAGATATCTTTAAAATTTCTCAAAGTGAAGATGAAAGCTTAGAAGAATATCTAGAAAAATTTCTCTATAATATGCACAAATCTAAGCAATCTAATCTTCCTTTAGATGTCATTCATACTATATTTTTGAAGGGATTTCAGATGAAAATTTGGATGCTCTTAATTTAATGGGGTGAGGGGATATTTCTCACCTACCTTTCCCAAAAATTGTTGAATTATGTAAGAAATATTCAAGGGGAAAAGCTAAAAGAGGACGAGGACAAAGAGATACCGTGACAAGGGAAACTAAATCAATTTCAAATGGTGTTACTAAATCAGAATTAGGGAATCTGTTTGAGAACTTTAAAACTGATATTATGAACACATTTGGTTCACAAATTGACACATTGAAAGCTAAAAAGAAGCAAGAGGAACACGATCAAATATTATCCATCTATTGTCCTAAATGTAGAAAAAAACACGCACCAAGAGATTTTCCCTTAGACAAAATTCAAATCTGTGGATTATGTACAGATAACCATGCCATTGATGATTGTCCAAGATTAAAAGAATCACAAGCTACTCACATAGAAGAAGGACAAGGAACGGAATCTCTTTACTACTTAGCACTAAGGAAGCCTTGGCAACCACGTTTCACAGGTATGTCTCAAAATTTTGCTCCTCAATTCTCTCAACAATTTCCTCAAAAATTTGCTCCTCAATTCTCTCAACAATTTCCTCAGAATTTTCAAAATCCTATTCAAAATCCATGGAATGCACCCATGCCTTGGCAAACTTGGCCTCCTCAGTAGATCCAAAACCAACCTCCTCAAGGTTGGCGAGGGTATGCTCAAGGAAATCATCCATATCAACAACCATACCAACAACCATATCAATAACCATACCAACCTTTTCCTTATCAACAATTCCAGTAGAATCAACCACAAAATTCATATTTTTAGTTATCACAACCTGCACAACAACTAACCCAATGACAACAACTCCAGCTACCATCTAACCAACCTCCACCTAGACCAACTCAATTACCATCCCAACCAATCTCTAATCCTAATAATAAAGTGGAAAAACCCATGTATAACATTGATGAAGGACCATCATACTCAATCCTTCCTCTTCAAAATATCCACTTAATGTCTGGGAAAGTTCTACCAAAGGATTATCCTGTTATCATAGAAAAACAAATCGAAAAAGAGGAGATTCCTAGCACAGAAAAACTACCAATAGACAATCAAATCCAGAAGAGTAAAACATCAAATATCCAAACACCTCCTTTTCCAGAAAGGTTGGTTAAAGAGAAATTACCAATCTCTCTTCCTGAGTTTGATGTCTTAGATGAATTAAGAAATGTCTGTGTGAA
>ML782859.1:786330-798494 GCA_009831015.1 Picea engelmannii | reverse complement strand
ACAATATAAACTCGAATTTTGATTGGAAAACCAAGTAACATTGGCCAATCAAAATTCTTCTTCTTAAAAAAAAAAAAATTCATTATTAACTTCTAGTTTCATTTTTCAGCTTCAAAAGTTTTACAAATAATTATCTTTGAGACTTGAGGACAAGTCAATAAATAAGGCTGAGGGGGATAAGGTATACATTTTAAAAACCTTTCAAGCCTTCTACAGATGACAACATGCATTTCAAAAAGGAATTTCATCCAGCAGAGGGACCTGAGAAAAATATCAAATCCATTCAGCAGAGGGACCTGAGAAAAGTATCCATTCCATTCAACAGAGGGACCTGAGGAAAATATCAAATTCATTCAGCAGAGGGACCTGAGAAAAGTATCAAATCCATTCAACAGAGGGACCTGAGAAAAATATCAATTTCATTCAGCAAGAGACCTGAGAAGAGTATCAATTCCATTCAACAGAGGAACCTAAGATACTAAGAAAAAGAAATACAAGAGGGAATTTATCAAAATTGAAGACTTACAACAACATTCCATCCAGCTTCAATCAGGCAAACACAATGAGCAAACAAGTTAGTATATATTTTCCTTTTTAATGCTTTAAATTTGGAAAATTCTTCATAAGCTAAGAAATGATAAATATCCTATCTTTCCTTCCCCTCCATCATCTTTTCATTCACTCCATTTTCATATACCCTCAAAAGCATAAAAAATGGTACTCAAAGGAACCAATTTTGATTTCCAAAGGAGTTATAAGGAAGGATCGGGTTTCAAATTCAAACACATTGTTTTTTGAGCTGTAAAATGCTCTGTTTCTGAAGACATAAGTTGCATACACAGACTGAATTGTTGTTTGCATAGGTAAAAGGTTGTTTGCATATACATTTAAAAGGGGTCATAAGAAGAAGGTTTCATGCTTGATGAAGAGGATGGTTATTCAAGGAAACGAATTAAGGAGTTATAAGTGAACACATTTAAACATAAAAAACCATTTCTTATGATGATTGCAATGAAGAGGGAAAATACAAAGGTACGGATACAACAACACCTTCAGCTATGATCGCTGTACAACCCATTTTAAAAAAAAATGATAAAAACCCTTGTCTAAGTCTCCTCCAATGATTTTTCTCTCTTCATAAAAGTGATACGACTCAAACTCTTTTCATTTTCTATGTCTCACTTGCACGCTCCCCAGACTTGAACCGCCGACGCACTCCTGTGTACACTTACCTCCATTTCAAATTGCATGCTCTGTCTCAACACGCCAGCGCCATTCCAAATCCCTACACTCTGGCAAATTGTTCCCTCCTACGCCTTCCTATCCCGAAATCTATGATAAAAAAATGAATTGTATGTTGACAATTTCACTATCAACATACAACATTCTCGTCCTGTGGAAGAAAAAAAGGAGGTTGAAGGAGATACGTGGTGAGCAAAGGCAAGATAATGTATTCAAATAGGAGTGGGCCATTGAAGGTAAGTTCGAACTCAAATAATTGAACAACTAAGTGTAAAATTCAACATCCTGTGGTACATTTTGAAAACAAGACAGTTCATTTCTAGCAGAGGTCGACTGTAAGAAGGAAAATTGAGCTGGAATTCAACAAGAAGCTTGAGAATTTTTTTTCGAATTACCAGGTATGCCCTTGCATAATTTTTTTTTTTATGATTGAAGAACATGGAACAACTTAGAAATTTGAAAAATATGAGATTTCCTTTGCTTTTGAATAGAAAAATCTTAATGAAGACCATGCATAGAATTAAATCCAAACAAAGTCTGCAAGTTTAAAAAATCTTGGTCAAAGAAATTGCAGGGTTGAAACTTTTAGACCTCCTTTTTATAAACAGTGGAAATATTTTAGGATCTTGCTCTTAAAACTTGGAAGAATGGTGTCTAGATATGAACCAGGGAAGCTTGTTACATCAGAAATTCATAGGGATTGTATACAAATTTTGGAGCAAAAACAGTGGATAGGTTTCTTTGAGAAATTTGATGGATCTTGTGAAGAAGTTGCTTTAGAATTTGCTCACTCATTTGATGGGGAAAGGGCTACTGTTGGGAACCTTACCATTAGGATCTCTTAAGATATCATTGCACATGTCACTGGACTTCCTCAAATAGGAGAAAGATATTTCAAAACTAAGCATTTCAAAGATAAATCATGGGTATCTTTTATTTCCAGATCAAGGGTAGCAACAATAAATTGGAAGAAGGGAATCCCAAGGAGTTGGTTGATTCATCCTTGGGATGAATTAGCATATCTCATACATAAATTTATAACTTGTGAGGGAAGATTTAGCATCATCTACCTATATCACATTAAGCTGCTACAACATTTAAAAGATGATTGTGAAATCAACACGCCTTATTTTCTATTGCAAAGCCTTTCTAAGATGGCTAAGGCTGTCCAAAAACAAGGGAGAAATACAGAAAAGAGTTTATATCATTGTGGCTTTATTAAAATGATCATTATATATGAACTACAAAAGCAAAATTTGACTTGGCAATAGTTTATCATTGAAAATGGTTTTGAAACAATAAAGGAGGAAGAAGAAGAGGAACAAATCTTGGTTGTTACCGATGACGAGGAAGAAATACAGAACCCGAAGGAAACAAGCTCAAAATTGCCTATGGGGAGGAGAAGAACAAGAAGCATGGTGATAAAGGAGAAAGAATTTGAGGAAAAATACAAGATTTTTACCACATATGAAAGAAAATCAAGGAAATGCCAACAAGTTCAAAAGGGCCAAATACAAGAAAATGATGATGAAGCATAACAAGCACAGTATGCACATATTCAGAATCTAGAGGTACAATCATTAGAAAATGATGGTTTTGAAGAACAAGAAACTTCCACATATGAGCAAATGAGAGAATATGTGGAACAATTAATTAAATACATGAAAGAAGAAACTTAAATAGAAGAAGTGGCTGGTGGGTCCACATCAGAACTTGATAGGAAAAATAAGAAAATAAAGAAAATGAAAAGAAAAATCAAAGAAATTGAAGTCCTGGAGAGATACATAAAAACAGAGAATGAAATGCTAAGGACTCAAAGCCATAAAACACAGGAGGAGAATGAAACTTTGAAGAAGAAGAAGAAGAAGCTCCAAAAGCAAAACAAGTTAATCTCCAAACAAGCCTACAAGTGGTTTCAATAGAAAAAGGCATATAAAGAGAAATATCAAAGAATGAAAGCTCTTCATACAGCTCAGGTTAATGTGGAGACATTATTTCAGGGAATAGAGGTGGCATAATATCATTGAAAGAGGTTCAGGGACATTTTTGTGCATGAGGACATGCAAAGACTTCCTCTTGGGGGAGATGTTGAGTACAATTTTATGCTTCATTTTTACTCTATAAACTATAATTTTGCCTCTATAACCATCCATTTTACCTCCATTTCATCCCATATTTTCCATAAAACAGCTTATGCAAGGTATATTTATCATTCTTTAGCTTAAGAATTGAGTTTTCTAATTTTTGGCATTAAAATTGAAAATTTATTAGAAATTACAGGATTTGACTAAATCCCATAATTGCTCCTAGGTTCGTGTACTTGCAGGACACCTGCGCGAAATATGAGACTTGGGTCATGATCCTTGATGTAAAAGGATGGATGATGAGCTATCCGCTTCGATATCTGAGCCTTCCAGGTGTCTGGTCAATGCTGGTCAAACATGGCCACTTTAGTAGAAAATACCCTGTTTTAGCCTTAAATCATGGACAGTTTTGGATTTTCGTGGGATTTGGTCATATATTATGGATCTGAAGGGGGAATTCGACCTTCCTAGAATATATTATGGATTTTATCATGATATTTAGGATATTTATTAGCATTATTAGTTTTAAAACTCTTGTATAAATACTCTAAAGCATAGACTAGTATGACAACCCTTGAATGTGAATGAAGAAACTTTGGAATTTGCAATCTTGAGATCAGTCCTGCGTTTTGTTCTTGATAATGCCTATGATATGATGATGTGAATGTTGCTGGAGATCTTTCTTAGCTAAGACAACTCAAGTGTACAAGTGAAGCATTGGAGGGCCCCCTTTGCCAAACTAGTACACTCTTCCTTTATGTTCTTTTCAAGTAATCTTTGATACATGTTTTAGATTAGATCTTGCTATAGATGAGTTTTATTCATATCTTTCTGTAGATAGATGAATTCCATAGCTAATTCATATGCTTAATGTTTCAAATCCTTACTCATATTGTGAATGATTTCTTGAATAAGAATTCAATGTGTGGTTTGCTTTCAAGCATTAAGATAATCATGGATGCTTTTTGAGTTATTTACGCTTTCATTACTTTTGATTTAAATTGATGATAGTTGATAATGAATGAAAGGAGACAATGAATGCATATCTTGAATAAGAGTTTTGTCCTTCTAGCATTTGATAAGCCTTAGAACTAGTTCAAACATCTCTTGAATGCTTACTGTTGATACTCTTTAGGAAAACAATTGTTGATTACTGTTATGAGATCTATGAATAGGACTTCTGAACAAAAGCTTAGCATCTCTTCCATATTCATCCCTTAGAATAGGTTTTGGTTTATTCCCATTAAAGAATAAAATTTGTCTCTAAATCCATATATTTTGTATGTGCCTCTAAGTCTCACAAACACCAGATTGACAATCATTTGCACTCTAATTTACATCAGTAGATTGGAGCCTAACAACGGTGACTGTGAATAATGAGGGTTCCTCTGTTTCATTTTTCTCATAGAAAGTTTCCCACCAATATTTGACATGGGAAACTACTTTGAGGAGTGCAAAAGTAATATTTTCTCTATTCGAAAAGTTATGGACATAAAAATAAACTTCTAGTAGATTCAACCACTTGTCTACAACATATGTGTCTATCTAGCCTTCAAATATAGGAATATCGAAGTTGATTTGTACCCTTAAGGGGGCGGTGCCTCTGCTTGAGGAAGATGCATTGCCTGTTGGTAGCCGCCGAAGGATTTGTGCAAAACTATCCATCATCGCGTTCCTCTGTTGCATGTGGGCTTCCTCAAGCAACATTTTGAAAGGATTTTCGGTCCCATCATCTTTATTTTCTTCTACCATGAGAGGTCATTTGGGCATCCGAGAGATTTTGGCCTCAAGAGAAAAAATATCGAGACCCAATTCTTTATACCCTGACCTCTTTGGGGACATGCATTAAGATGACAAGGAGCAGACTGCTCTGATACCATTGATCCAAATTTTATGAGCAGAACGAAATGAATACATATTATTAAAATATTTTTAACACAGAATAAAAAAGATATAGTAAAACTGGTTTTCTATTCAATAACGAAATAAGTTGAAACTATAAAATGTAGCGGAAAACAATCTTGTTGGAATGGTGGCGGCTTATCTCTGAGAAGAGATGTGACGGTTGCGCTCATTCGCAAGAATATCATTACAATGAGGCTCTGAAGGAATTTTTACCATAAACAAGAATGTCAAAAACCATAGACATCGAAAAACCCAACCCTAGGAGATGAAGCACCAAATTTATGTGGGCCCCATTTGGGTAAGTCAATACATGAACTTCCCGGGGTCGTAACTTTTGCATACGATCTCCATTTTAGGCGCACGATATCCCGTTGGAAAGGTATCTTCTAGGAGATTCATTTTAGGGGCTCAATTATTCCTTTGTCTATCCTAGAGAAGCTCGATGCTGAAAAACCTTCATTTAGGTCCTCAAAATGGCCCGAGAAGTTAAAACTGTTAAAAATAGTAAATTGCCAAAATTGCCAGAAAATGTTTTTGAGCAAGTTGGAAAAGGTGGGTGGCCACCGATATCCACCTGGATCAGCCACTTTCACTATGACTTCCACTTTCACATCAACCTATAACTTGTCATTGTATCCAACCTATCACTGTCACTGGCATGTCACTATCACCAACCAACCTATCATTGTCACTGTCATTGTCATTGATGTACCATCATCAATTAGATCCACTCACATGGATAGAAAAATCATAAACAAACCATGCACATCACTCATAAACCATGTACATCTACGTGTACCATACCATGTACATCAACATGTATCAACCAAGAACCAACACCTACACCAAACCATGCATCAACAATGCACTGACACTTGTACAAAATTGTGAATCAACCATGCCCCAAAACCTGTACCATACCATGTATCATCCATGTACCATATCATGCATCAAAAATGTACCATAACATCAACCATGCACCAACATGTACATCGAGATGTGCCTCAACCGTATACCATATCACTCATGATATGTCTCAATCATCTCATACACCATGTACCATAAGATATCAACAATGAAGTGACTTAACAAAGTACCAAAGCATGTACCAATATCACTAACATATTTCTCTAACCATGGACCATATCATCAACCATATACCTAAAACAACACGTTGATCATCCATAGACCATGTACCTCAAACATGTGCCATATCACTCATGATATGCCTCAAATAATCACCATAATGTGCCAATATATCCAATATATTCACCAGAAATGAACCTCAACAAATATGCCTCAACCAACATGTACCATACATCCAATATGTGCCTTAAGGCATATGCCAAAACTCACAAGGACATGCCTCAAGCATGTTCCTCAATATCACCAAGATGCAATCTCACAAAAAATAGAATAACATACCTTTACATTTGTAACTGACATGGTGCCTCTGATCCTGATACACAGACCTGTAGCTTTACCTCAGTCCTCAACAACCTGGCATTAACATCACTTCTCAACCTTTCACAACACTTTTCACATATCCACGACTTTATTTTCTACTACCCATGAATATCTATGATTTTCTCCACTGCATCCCACGCACATCCATGCCCTTCTGACCTGCAACCCACATATACCTAAAAAACTAGGGTTACTCACATTTGTTGCAACTCCAAGACTTTCACCTTCGAATTTCCATCGCAACCTCAGACTTACTACTTAAGGTTCGACCTAATATTTTCCAATAACAATAAAAACCATATCACTTATTCACTTAAATATATTTAATAGAATGTGTGTGTGAAAGTACTTATGAGAGACTCCTTGAGGTGTATTTATAACTTTTCTAAGTAACCTCTTTCCTTAATTTATGGGTTTCTTGTTACAACCACTTAACCCTTTCATTAATGACTTGTAACCAACTAGGGGCTTCTTGACCATTCTTCAGGGCTTTCAAATTTATGAGGGCATATCTCTCCAACCGTGAGGAACCACGTGTTGTACCACCTATCACCAAAAATGGCATGACAAGTACTATGCATATATGAAGGTAATATCTAAATTTACGATTTTTTTCATGTCCTTATTACTTGATCAACTTCGGGTTCCATAACCACACCTATGGGTTTCTTGTATAGTTATTCAAAGTGTCTTCCTATGAGGGCCATGTTTAGAGATATGACATAAGGGGACCACTTTGGAGAAATCTCCAAATAAATCCATCACATCTGTTGACATCAATCACTCTTGTTGATATCAATGAAAACTAACTCACCATCAATCTTAATCACAACTCTTGGGTATCTTCAACACTCTAAGGATTGACATCAATGGCAACCAACTGTCCAAAAACAAGTAACTCTAGGTGGAACCTACCTTTTTCCCTGTGAAGACCTCTGAAATTATTTTCTTCCCTGGAACCCCTATCCCTACTAACTTCTCCCCAATAAGGTCATGGGATGTTGCACTCACTGCCATTGAAATACATGTTGCAACTTCTCTAGGTGTGACTCTATTTCCATAAGGATGTGGACTAGAGCTTCCTTCCCTAGAGAAGGTCCTAGGGCCCTTCCCCATGAATCCAGACTATTGTGGAATAGTTGATCTAATACCTCCATTTAAGCTCATATGCTCTTCTACGTAACAAGCACTTTCAATTGCTTTGACCAATGATGATGGTTTCCACAGTCGCACCATGGCCCTTATCTTAGGGTTTAATCTGTGCACAAAATGTTATGTTTGTCATTGATCAATATTCATGTATGAGACATACTTTGCTTACTCCATGAACCTGATTTTGTACTCTTCCACAATTTTGTTTCCATATATTAGAGCATGAAATTGTCCTACATGTTGTTCCTCATAATAAGCATACAAATATTTTCTATGAAATTGCTCTTCAAACAACTCCCAAGAGACGGTATATGGATTAAGGTGGAATTGTCTCTCTAGATTATACCACCAGTTGAATGCATTGTATCTTAGCTAAAAGATTGTTATCTTCTCCTTTGATGTGGAAGCATAATATCTCAAGGAGAAACATCTCGTAATTCCTTCCAACCACGCTTCTGCACGTTCACTAGCATGACCTCTGATAAACTCTGGGAGTTTGATCTTTTGTAGATCTCTAGTAATGTCCCCCAATGGAGGTCCTCTCTATGAGTCCCTAGACCCTTTAGGGTTACCCACCCTAGAAGGTGGGGCATCCACTTCCATATCTGGTGACTAGAGTCCCTTTAATGTCTCATTAATAGCCTCTAAGGAGCATAAAATGAGAGCTAGCTCAGGTGATGGAGGTGCTGACATTGGTGGTCCCTGTGATGATTCCCCCCGACCTCGATTTCCTCGATTCCTAACCATTTTGAATATTGAATCTGTAATCAAACCAAACATTTATTAGAGAATGGTTAGGGAATTCTAGGTTTTACTCAAACTTGTACTTGCAAACAAAGGTTAGGCGTAAGTTTCTTTATACTTGTATGTAAACAGACATTACTTCCATAAGGTAAGTGACTAAAGGTCAGGGTCAAAAACCTCTAATCTTGATAACTTCATCCATGTAAGCTACTAACTCTCTTACCTTTCTAACTATGCTAACCCTACACCATAATCGCTAATTACCCCAACTTACTTCCTTGGCATGCATGAAGTCCCCCTCCCCCTTGTCCTTTTATATCCCTCTATGAATTTATAAGTTTTAATATTAATCAATGTAACTCTAACCATACATCAATTAATTATTACAACCAATAATGTTTGGACGTAGATTAAATCTATTAACCTAAGTTCCAATTTTAATCCCCTTAAGGTTATACTAATATTAATCCACATATTAGTATTAATCACTATTATTAACCTTATAAATAACACAACATTTTAAAATTAATATAAATAAATTTCCAATCTCCGTTTTATAAAACTTGTATATAAATAAATACATAAGTGATAGTTTATTATTATATACCATATATCATGACCTTAATAAACCTTAATATTAATATTTAACACCAATACTAATATTAATAACATATGGTTGTTGTAAAGGCAAAAATTGAAAATGACCTTCAATGTCGTAAATGGGATCTCCACTAGGACAAATCACATCCAATTTAAGTCTCCCAACATGTATAAAATCATCAATGTTTCCAATCGCATCGTTGTATTTATTGTAACATAAAGGTTCTAATGCATCCAAGGCCTCTTCTAGCACCTCTTCACTTTCCAAATTATGAAGTGAAACATCATAGACTTGGAAGGGATTGTAACTGACCACTTTCTTTTCTTCTTATGCAGGAGAAATGGAGGCTTGGATGAATTCATCAAGTGGAGGAGAAAATACCAGGGATTTGTCTTCATGAGGATCATCTTCATGGATCAATTATTCAATATGGTGTGTTTCATCAAAGTGTTCTTCTTCAGTACGTTCACAAGGAGGCTCATGTTACTCTCGGTAATCTTCCTCATGAATCACCTCTTTAGGCTCTCGTTCTTCAATCAAATCTTCGTTGTCTTCAATAGAATCATGAGGTGATTCGTTCTCCTCTTCAAGGGGTTGGTAACCATCTTCGTAAATATCTTCCTTGGGTTCTTGGTATTGAGAATGTAATGCCCCCAACCACCAACCGGTCGGGCAATGTCACAGAGCAAACATATTTTCTCTCTAATACCAATTTGTCACATTCCCAGCCACTTGGGCCGGGTCATGCTACTCTAGATACTACTCATGCTTGAATATACATATACATATATTTAGATAACACATACAAAATTTACAGATGATTTACATTTTGCTATCACACAACATAATGCAGAAATAACAGTAAAAGAATGCATACATTATTCACAAAAAAACCCATAAATATAACAACATATATAAGAAATGCTCATCATTATAGCATGTACAAATACATAGCATGTAAATGAACAAAGGATTGGTACTTATCTTTTAATTGAAGTACACTAACTGCATGCATACCTTCCATGAACCTTCTAGCCTTAAACCATGCTACTCATCAGTATCAGTAGTGGGTCACCCCCGAGATGGGACTAAAATCCATCTGGGAAGGAATTGCTAGGCTAGGAAAGGAAAACATGAATTTTCACAGTACAACATGAATAATTTCCTCCAGGGATCCACTTACACCCACAAATCATAGACTCTCATTCCCCACATTCTTGTCCCACCCCGGGAGTGTACACCTTCACTGTTACACAATCCATCGATTGCTACACCTCCCTTTCCAGGGCTTCAACATCAGGTTGGATTAGGAATTCTTAGAGCTCTATAGTTGCCACTAGACTTCCTCTAGGAGAGCTCACTTCCTCAACACACTCTCACCTAGAGAGATTTACTCATAGGTCTAACAACCTACTTCTTCACTCTCGCTTCTCAACACATGGGCATGGTGATGGCAGCAATATAAACTGGACATGGGGAACGGTACTGATAGGACAATACGTAGGAAACCTGTAGGTACAAGTACAATGAGGGTATCAATTCGGTCTTGTCGCAGGGGTTCTTGGTGTTTCAGGAATTCCAAAATGGCGTTCCATGGTTACTGTGTGCTTGCTAGGTATGCTGGTCAATTTGGGTAATGGATGGTGAGCCTTGGTTTGAATGGTGAGAGTGTTCGAACGATGACAATGGTTAGAATCCTAGATTCATGAGGACACCCCCCATAAATATGTCGGGGTTTTGGATGACACTTGGATACCTTTAGGAGCATAAGGCCCCACTTGGAACTCATTCCTCTTGTTGTAGGAAAATCTGCCTGCGGACAAGTAGATCGACCTCTAAGGCTTGACCTTAACCCTAGATAGAAAAATTCTTATCATGGACACTGACTTCCTTTCAAATCCATCTAAGCCTAATGCATGAGAAGGAAGGATGATAGAAGTACCTTTTAACCGACGTTTGTCTCTGCACGCTCCGAGTTGCGCTCCAATCCTTTTGCTCCTCGCTGAGGTCTGTGGACAAAACGAGATACGACCACTTCCTACTCTACTGACATTAGCTTGAAAAAAGATCTATCATTAAATGATAAGTTCATGTAACATCAGACACAAACTAGAAAGAAACAGGCCAAGCTTGTCATATTAATGAGAATAACGACAACAATGCTTACAATCGTAGATGCGAATGCGACAGCTTCGTCAGATCCTCTTCGTCTAACCCTTGCCTGAAAGATCCACAACCTGGATGACAGCAGCTTCAATGATTACTCTCCTTTGGCTGACTGTGTGTCTCCTCCAAGATCATAAGTTCCATATGTTCAGTTCTTCCCCTCTCTTTACCACCATAGAGCTTGCTTATATAGGTTGGGAAGGGCCTAACCACTTGATTTATGTTTAGAACCAGTTGAAAACCTCCTCCTTGGATCAAAGATCTTTTGACAAAACCAAGAATTCGAGTTCAACCGCCTCCCAAACTCGAATGATTCTTCCCTTATTCTTCTCACCGGGCTAACAATTTGCCCAGAATGGAGAGCGCTCCCTTAGAAGGGGCATCAGAGTGCTAGAATGCTTCAGAGAAGGTCAAGGGAAGCGCCAGCACTTCAAATCTGGGCAGCGCTTCTACAAAGGGGTGGAAAAGCGCTATAACACTTCTAAAGCATGGCAGAAGGGCGCCAACGCTCCTCAGGTAGTTTTAGAGAAGCGTTCCCCTTCCAAACCCTTAATCAAGAATCCCTCTTAGGTGTTAAGAGATGTTTGACCTCAGTGAACTAGTTTCTTCCTTCAAACCAAGTACATGAGATGTTTCAAGTGCCTCTTTAGTGTCTTCATTGTGGTAGCATGATTCAACAACATTTACGACACCCTGTAACCAACTTGCGACATTTGCGACAAGTCGTAAAGGAGTTGTGACACTTGCGACAAGTGAGAGGCATATGCGACACTTATCCAGTTGAGTGATTTTGATGTGTAACA
>ML782859.1:742168-758467 GCA_009831015.1 Picea engelmannii | reverse complement strand
ATATACAAAGACAAAAAAAAAGAAAAAGAAAAAAAAAAGGGAGTTTATTTGTGAAAATACAGGAAATTGATACAATATAAACTCGAATTTTCCTTGGAAAACCAAGTAAAATTGGCCATTCAAAATTCTCCAAAAATATTTTCATTATTACCTTCTAGTTTCATTTTACAACTTCAAAAGTTTTGCAAATTTTTATCTCCAAGACTTGAGGACAAGTCAATAAATAAGACTGAAGGGGGTAAGGTATACATTTTTGAAAATTCTTTGAAAACCTTTCAAGCCTTCTATAGATGACAACATGCATTTCAAAAAGGAACTTTATCCAGCAGAGGGACCTGAGAAGAGTATCAATTTCATTCAGTAGAGGGACCTGAGATGAGTATCAACTTCATTCAACAGAGGGACATGAGAAGAGTATCAACTTCATTCAGTAGAGGGACCTGAGAAGAATACTAAGCAAAAGAAATACAAGAGGAATTTTATCAAAATTGAAGACTTACAACAACATTCCAGCCAGCTTCAATTAGGCAAACATAATGAGCAAACAAGTTAGTATACATTTTTCTTTTTAATGCTTTAAAAATTTGGAAAATTCTTCATAAGCTAAAGCAATGATAAATATCCTATCTTTCCCTTCCCCTACATCATCTTTTCATCACTCCATTTTCATATACCCTCAAAAGCATAAAAAATGGTACTCAAAGGAACCAATTTTGGTCTCCAATGTTGTTATAAGGAAAGGATCAGGTTTCAAATTCGAACACATTGTTTTTGAGATGTAAATGCTCTGTTTTATGAAGACATAAGTTGCATACATACAGATTGAATTGTTGTTTGCATAAATGAAAGGTTGTTTGCATACACATTAAGGAAAGGGGTCACAAGAAGGTTTTAAGCATGACAAAGGGGATGGTTACTCAAAGGAAATGAATTACGGGAGTTATAAGTCAAATGAAAACATTTTCTTAAAAAAAAACTATTTCCTATGTTGATTACAAGGAAAGAGTGGAATCTCATAAAGTTTAATGAAAGAAGAAGAAGCACCTTCAGCTATGATCGATCAACCTAAAGGTTGTACAAATGCATTTTTTAAAAATAACTCTTGTAAAGTTTCCCTCACAACATTTTTTTCTCTCTTCCTAAAAAGTGTTGCGGCTTAAACTCTTTTCATGTGTTGTGTCTCACTTGGACGCTCCCCAGACTTGAACCACCGATGCACTCCTGTGTATACTTACCTCCATTCAAACACATGCTCTGTTTCAAACACTCTAGCGCCATACGAAATCCAAAATCCCCCTAATTTCGTTCCTTCCTTTGCTTACCCAGCCCGAAATTTCTGTTAGACAGTTGAAAATCGAATTGTATGTTGACAATTTCACTGTCAACATACAATATTCTTGCCCTATAGAAAAAAACATGGCAAGTGGAGGGGAATGCGTGGAGATTAAAGGCAAAGAGAACATGTTCAATAAGGAGTTGGCTAGTGAAAGGTAAGTTCAAATTCAAATAATTGTTAAAGATAAGTGCAAAATTCGACTTCCTGAGGTACATTTTGAGAATATAAACAATTCATTTCTAGCGGAGGTTGATTGTAAGAAGGAAAAATGAGTTGGGTTTCAACAAGAGGCCTGAAAGTTTTATCGAATTACCAGGTATTCCATTGCATCAAAATTTTATGATTGATAATAGAGAGCAATTTAGAAATTTTAAAAATATGAGTTTTTTTTTGTTTTTGAACAGAAAAATCTTATTGAAGACCATTCACAGAATTAAATCCAAACAGAGTCTGCAAGTTTAAAAATCTTGGTTGAAGAATATGCAGGGTTGAAACTTTTGACGAGAATATACCTCATTTTTTTATAAACAGTGAAAATATTTTAGGGTCTTGCTCTTAAAAATTGAAAGAATGGTGTCTAGGTATGAACTAGAGAAGCTTGATACATCAGAAATTCATAAGGATTGTATACAAATTCTTGAGAAAAAACAATGGATATCTTTCTTTGAGAATTTTGATGGATATGATGAGGAATTTACCTTAGAATTTTCTCATTCATTTGATGGGGAAAGGGCTACTGTTGGAAACCTTACTATTAGAATGTCTGAAGATATAATTGCACATGTCACTGGACTTCCTCAAACAGGAGAAAGATATTTCAAACTAAGCATTTTAAAGATAAATCATGGGCATCTTTTATTTCCAGATCTAGGGTGGCAACAATCAATTGGAAGAAGGGAATCCCGAGGAGTTGGTTGATTCATCCTTGGGATGAATTAGCCTATATCATACAAAAGTTTATAACTTGTGAAGGAAGATTTAGCATTATCTACCTATATCACATCAAGCTGCTACAACATTTAAAAGGTGACTGTGAAATTAACATGCCCTATTTTCTACTGCAAAGCCTTTCTAAGATGTCTAAGGCCATCCAAAAACAAGGGAGGAATACACAAAATAGTCTATATCATTGTGGCTTCATTAAAATGATCATCATATATGAACTACAGAAGCAGAACTTGACTTGGAAACGGTTTATCATCGGAAATGGTTTTGAAACAGTAAAAGAGGAAGAAAAAGAGGAACAAATCTTGGTTGTGACCGATGATGAGAAAGAAAAAGAGGAACAAATCTTGGTTGTGACCGATGATGAGAAAGAAAAAGAGGAACAAATCTTGGTTGTGACCGATAATGAGGAAGAAATACAGAACCCCAAGGCAACAAGCTCAAAACAATCTATGGGGAGGAGAAGAACAAGAAGCATGGTGAAAAGGGAGAAAGAGTTTGAGGAAAAACACAAGATTTTTACCACATATGAAAGAAAATCAAGGAAATTCCAACAAGTTCAAAAAGGACAAATACAAGAAATTGATGATGAAGCACAACAAGCACAGTATGCACATATTCAGACTCTGGAGGCACAATCATTGGAAAATGATGATTTTGAAGGACAAGAAACTTCCACATATGAGCAAATGAGAAAATATGTTGAACAATTAATTAAAGATATGAAAAAAGAAACTCAAACTCCATAGACAAGAGAACAAATAAAAGAAGTGGCTGGTGGGTCCACATCAAAACTTGATAAGAAAAACAAGAAAATAAAGAAAATGAAGAGAAAGATCAAGGAAATTGAAGTCCTGGAAAGGTACATAAAAACAAAGAATGAAATGTTAAGGACTGAAAGACATAAAACATAGGAAGAGAATGAAACCTTGAAGAAAAAGAATAAGAAGCTTCAAAAGAAAAACAAATTAATCTCCAAATAGGCCTATAAATGGTTTCAACAGAAGAAGGCATATAAAGAAAAATATCAAAGAATGAAAGATTTTCATGCAGCTCAGGTTAATGTGGAGACATTATTGCAGGCAACATAGGTGGTAGAAGATCATTGACATAGGTTCAAGAACATTTTGTTTTTGTGCATGAGGACATGCAAAGTCTTCCTCTTGGGGGAGATGTTGAGTACATTTTTATGCTTCATTTTTACTCTATAAACTATACTTTTGCCTCCAAAACCATCCATTTTGCCTCCATTTAATTCCATATTTTCCATAAAATAGCTTATGCAAGGTACATTATCATTCTTTAGCTTAATAATTGAGTTTTCGAATTTTTGGCATTAAAATTGAAAATTTATCAGAAATTACAGGATTTGACTAAATCCCGTAATTACTCCTAGGTTCGTGTACTTATAGGACAGCTGGGTGAAATCTGAGACTTGGGTCATGATCCTTGATGTACAAGGATGGATGATTACCTATCAACTTTGATATCTGAGCCTTCCAGGTGTCTAGTCAATGCTGGTCAAATAGGGCCACTTAAGCACAAAATACCCTGTTTTAGCCTAAAATCATGGAAAAAATTATATTTTCTTGGGATTTGTTCATATTTTATGGATCTGAAGGGGGTATTCGACCTTACTAGCATATGTTATGGATCTGATCATGATCTTTAGGAGATTTATTAGCATTATTAGTTTCAAAACTCTTGTATAAATACTCTAAGGCATAGACTAGTATAACAACCTTGGATGTGAATGAAGAAACTTTGGAATTTGCAATATTGAGATTAGTTCCGCATTTTGTTCTTGATAATGTTTATGATATGATGATGTGAATGCTGCTGGAAGCTCCTTCTTAGCTGAGACAACTCAAGTGTACAAGTGAAGCATTGGAGGGGCCCCTTTGCCAAACTAGTACACTCTTCCTTTGTATTCTTTTCAAGTAATCTTTGATACATGTTTTAGATCAGATCTTACTGTAGATGAGTTTATTCTTTGCTATAGTTAGATGAATTCCATAGTTAAGTAATATGCTTAATGTTTCTAAGCCTTACTCATGTTGTGAATGATTTCTTGAATAAGAATTCAATGTGTGGTTTGCTTTCAAGTATTAGGATATTCATAAATGATTTTTGAGTTATTTACGCTTTCAGTACTTTTGATTTAACAAGAATTGGTGATAATTGCTAATGAATGAAATAAGACAATGAATGCATCTCTTGAATAAGAGTTTTGTATTTCTAGCATTGATAAGCCTTAGAACTAGTTCGAATATCTTTTTGAATGCTTACTGTTAATAATCTTTAGGAAAACATTTGTTGATTACTGTCATGAGATCTATGAATAGGACTTCTAAACAGAAGCTTAGCATCTCTTCCATATTCATCTCTTAGAATAGGTTTTGGTTTATTCCCATTAAAGAATAAAATTTATCTCTAAATCCATACATTTTGGATGTGCCTCTAAGTCTTACAAACACCAAATTGACAATCATTTGCACTCTAATTTACATCAGTAGATTGGAGCCTAACAATCATAACAAATCTCCTAGAGTGTTGAATTGGCGAACTCACGAAGTGGGATGGATCAACGTTCCACAACTTCCCAGCATCCTATGACTGATAATTACTACAGAACTTCGGGCTTCGGGAGTTTCAAACTATACATATTCTCAATCCTTCTAGAGTGCCAAGTCTTCAGACTGGTGCATATGTTTCCAAGTGTCATTTCCCTATCAATGGTTGAGATTAACTCCGGTCCTCTAGGATTCGGGCTTCAAGGCTTTGAGACTTCAAAGATTCGGGGTTCTGGGACTTCGGAGGATTTCACATATACACACCCCAAAAACCCCAAGCCATGAATCTCCAAATTCTTCCATGTCACCCTCAGTGACGTCTTCATGTCACATCACTTCGGCACTACAGGACTTCAGGGATTTCTCTAGTCAAAGCTAACTGTAACACCTTTCCTCCGAAGTACCAAGTCTCCGGAATTCGCGATCTGGCACCACGCATCTACTAAGGTAAATTTATCATAGGCCCAGTCTAGTTAAATTCTTCGCCAAGGTTTTAACTACTTTATGTATCATCAAGGGCCCCACTACCCATGCTCGAGATGAGTGCCATGTGGCAGAATACTAGAAGCAGACACATGGCCCAATCAGATGGGTGGCACATGTCACTGTCTAACTGGCATTTCATTCTTCCAAAGGTTCTTAACTCACTAATATGTGGCACACATCCCATGTGTCCATGTCATCCCATGTGATGTCAGTAGGCCACGTCACTTCGAGAGTTCAGGCTTCAGAATATTTTACACTTGCATTCCTCAAATCTCCATAACTCCAAACTTTCAACCTACTTTACCTTCTAGGGTCCACATGGTACAACTGTCAACAATTAAGGTGGTGGCACGTGGCATGTCTAAGAAGGGTCCACATCACCATTGGTGATGTCATCATGTGATGCCACTTCTGTTCTTTAGCTTTGGGACTTCAGGCTTCGGGACTTTTCACACTAGCACACTCCAATTCTCCTGAACATCGAACTCTCGAACAAGCCAATATGCTGAAACGTGCCCTTTTTTTATGAACTGTTCAAATTACCTTTGGACTTTGGCACTTCAGGAGTTTGTGCCTTAGCACACTTTGTTTCTCCCAAACGCCAAACTCTCGAACTGTTGTGAGATTTATGGCTCACAATCACTTGCGTGCAGATCTGACGACTGAGATCTTTTTTTCATCATTGTGACTTACCTTCTGCTCTTGGTTTGATGTAATGACTCTAATCTATCCTCGGTCGATCCAATGGTCAAGTACTTCTCCCTAGATTTATAGTGTAGATCCACTCCAAAACTTTGAAACTTCAGGATTCGGCCCCTTCTACTCTATCACACATAAAATTTGTCGAAGTCATGAAGTCACGAAGTCCGAAGTACTTAGGGGTTAACTTTCATACACCTTTTCTAAATTTGGCAACCGTGAAGGGTCTGCCTTCTCTTGAATAGATCCTATGACACAAATACAAACCTCACAGCCCAACACAAGGGTTGTTGTGGCTTCCTTCCTCTATAGGTTTTCTTTAACTGTTATACTTCCTAAGCTTCTAAACACAATCCAAGTTCTCACACGGTGCGTTACTGACACTCAAGGACGATATGAACTTTAAATTTTGTCCCTTTAGACAACAATTCACTCTAAAATATTTGTTTCATTAACCACTACCATGTCCCATCTAGGATCAGTGTCAAAACCTTGGCTCTGATACCAATTTGTAATGCCCCCAGCCACCAACAGGTTGGGAAATGTCATAGAGTAAACATATTTTTGCTTTGATACCAATTTTTCACATTCCCGGCCACTCAGGATGGGTCATGCTACTCGAGATAAAGCTCATGTTCGAATATACATATACTTATATTTAGTGCAATTTTCAACTAGACATAAACATTCAATTCATACATAGGTTAATGCGGAAGTGACAATAACAGATACAAAATTTACAAATGATTTAAATTATGATATCACACGACATAATGCATAAATAATAGTAAAAACATGCATATAGTATTCACAGTTAAACCCATAAATATAACATCATATACATGTAATACTCATCATTATAGTATGTACAAATACACATCATGTAAATGAACATAGGATTGGTACTTATATTTTAATTGAAGTACACCAACTGTGTGCAGACCTTCCACGAACCTCCTAGCCTTAGACCATGCTGCTCATCACTCTCAGTAGTGGGTCACCCCCGAGTTGGGACTAAACTCCACTAGGAAAGGGATTCCTAGGATAGGCAGGGACAATAGGAAGTTGCACAATATAACATGAAGGTTTTACTCCAAGGAGCCACTTACACCCACAACTCATAGACTCTCATTCCCCACATGCCTCTCCCACCCTAGGAGTGTACACCTTCACTTTCACATAGTCCATTGACTGCTACACCTCCCTTTCCAGGGCTTCAAAAATAGGCTATATTAGGAATTATCAGAGCTCTGTATATGCTACTAGACTTCCTCCAGGAGAGCTCACTTCCTCAGTACACTCTCTCACCTAGAGAGAGTTTCTCATAGGTATGACAACTTGCTTCTTGACTCCCACTTCTCAATACACAAGCATGGTGATGACAGAAACAAAACCTGGACATGGGGAATGGTATTGATAGGACAATACACAGGAAACCCGCAGGAATAGGTACAATGAGGGTATCAATTCGGCCTTGTCACAGGGGTTTGGGTGTTTAAGGAATTCCACAATGGCGTTCCATGGTTATTGTGTGCTTTCTGGGTACACTGGTCAATCCGGGTAATGAATGGTGAGCCTGGTCTGAATGGTGAGAATCCTCAGAATGGTGAGAGTGTCTGAACGATGAGAATGGTTAGAATCCCAGAGTCATGAGGATGCCCCCCATAAATCTGCATGGGTTTTGTATGACACTTGGATCCCTCTAGGAGCATGTTCCCCCCACTTGGAATTGGTTCCTCTCCCTAAAGGAACTTAGGATAAATTAATATCCTCTTTACAACTTTTTAGAATAATAATATATTATTCTATTAGATCCTAACCTTAGCCCTTATTTCCTAGACTCATAGCCCCATCCCTTTCCCTACCCAATGGAGTTTAGTCCCCCATACTCTTTCTTCGTGGTCGGTCTACACACAACAATTTTTTTTTATTAATAATCTGCATAATCAGATATACAAAATCAGACCCACTAGCCTTAGCATCTAGGCTCTTCGGACTAATAAACACATAAGTCTACCAACTTATAATTACTTGTCTCACCAGCCTACAAAACATCATTACATTCATAATTAAAATCGGGGCTTGGCCTTGGGGTATTACAAAGCATGGTGCACCTTACTAAGATATTCTGTAATCTTAGTGGCGAATCCTACATCTTGAAGGAATATTGGGAGATCTTGAAGGACATCTTCACATGTCTAATAATTTGGGCACCAATACTCAATAAATATTCTAATGAGATCTATGAGTGAAGATATTCCCTTTGGATTACAACAATCCTTGACCCAATTTTTCACTTCCAATGGTAGGAAATATATAAATAACTTTATTTGGATGTCCTTGTGATGCATTTTCGTCTCCAATAGGTACTTAAAGAACTCTACAATATGAATGACGATAAAACCCTCAAATTTCGGATAGTCTTCCAACCATCTTGCATCAACATCAAACTCATTCGAGAATCTGGGAATGTTCTCAAAATCAATAGAAGGGTATCTTTCATGATAATCCCACGGTTCCATATATTCATCACTTGAGAGTAGACAATATTTCAAAGTTGAGAATAGGGTGACACCTCGAGATATGTTTTTAGGAGTTGCCAGATGATCTTCTTTGGATCATCAAAGGAAGGTGAGGGAGCTACCCTTAATGGAGCCACCAAGTAAAATTGTAAAACAATTTCTTTGGGGAAAGTTGACCAAAGATATGTCGTTGAGTAGAATGACTCAATCCTCCCCAACAACAATGCCAAAATGTTATCACAATATTTGTACTTGTGTATATCCCAACACAAGTCCCCAAATTTGCATAACTATGGAATATCCTACCACTTCCAACTTAGTAAAAAATTTCCACGTTTTAGTGATGGAGGAGGTCCACCATAGGGGAGGCTTCCCCGGTGAACTAAAGGGATCAAAGTAGCAAGTAAAGAATCCAAGCCTACCACCCCCTCTCTTGATCACCTAAAGATTGCTCTAGGCCAAGGAAATGGAAGAGGTATGAAGTTGTTTGAGTAACTCCCTAGAACAATAACACTTTATAGAATATATGTGATGATTTCAAAAGCACAAGCATGAAATTGATACCTCATAAGACAATAGATAATGAAAATTGCAATGTCTAGTACAAATTTGCACTAGTACACTAGTCTTATAACAACAATATAAATTTGTAGCAACAACAATAAAAAGACTTTAGAAATGCAACAATTGACAAGAGAAACTTAGCATAAACTTAGTAGATTAATATCAAATTGTTATATGCAATTTATAAACAGATTGGGCCACCTTTCCAAGAGTGTATGCATCAAATAAAGTGTATTCAGATGGTTGTAGTAAAATTTTACAAAAACAACAAGTTTACTAGGAGTTAGTGAGTGTTAGTTTTAGCAAAGTTAGTAGGAATCTTGAGAGTATTGAAAGAGAGTGTTTGTTGATCAATTTCACCATAAGACTGCTGGTCACTATAATTGCTTATTTAAGTAAACAATCAAGTGCTACATAAATTATCAACCCAGGGAAGTCTGTTTATTTCAAAGGTAACCACGCACTATATATGCTCAATCTCAAAAGCAACCTAGAGTTGTAGTAAAAGCATATTAATCACACTTTGTCTTGAACAAACTGAATTTCTAACTTGAATTACAGGAAAACAGTCTACCTATTGCAGAGTTTAATGTTTAAAGAAATAATTGTCCAAAGAATCCTGGATTACATTAAAAAAATAACAACCTGGAAAAGAAATATTTCAAGACACTGCAAAAGGAAAGACCAAGTATCTTATAACAGAGAACATGACCCTATTCCCCAAGCAGGAATCTGCAGCACCTGTTTCTGATCACCACACTTTTATGAACTCATTTCTAATTGAAATGATTAACACACACTGAAGACTAACTACCTCTTGAGAAAGAACAGGACCCTATTCCCCAAGCAGGAATCTTCAACACCTATTTCCGATTAGCACACTTTCATGAACTCATTACTAATTGAAATAATTGACACACACTGAAGGCTAACTATCTCTTAACAGGGAACAGAACCCTATTCCCCAAGAATGAATCTTCAACACCTATCCCTGATTATCACTCCTTCATAAATTCACCAAACAGGATTTCTAACTAGAATTATTAACAATTACCCAAGCATGAATCACATGAAAACAATGTAACAATCAATAAAGTAGAGTTCAGTAAAGCAAAACAGAGTTCAGTAAAGTAGTGTTTCAGCAAAACATAATTTAATCAAGGCATGAACAGAAATAACACTAACACACTACTAAGCTAATGGGTGAATCTTGTAAAGAAGGTGGGCCCTCCCTTCTCACAAGATTCCCCTGAAACGAAAGGAACTAGAGAGAAATGCTCAGAACAATCTTTTATTCATCTGTCAACTGTATCATATTACAATCTAAAGTAAAACACGTCCTTCTCTGTAAAATCCTTTCTTAGCTAAAAAGAAGATCCTCTCTAATGATGATTTCCTCTTATTTAAAGA
Source organism: Picea engelmannii (assembly GCA_009831015.1). Lineage (NCBI taxonomy): Eukaryota > Viridiplantae > Streptophyta > Pinopsida > Pinales > Pinaceae > Picea > Picea engelmannii. Next base: position 747,932 of record ML782859.1, on the reverse strand, counting down.
GGAGAATCCCTTCGATACAGTTTGATCAACAAATTACAGGTGTACATCTGAGTCCTATTCTTAGTCAGATCAACTTTCTAAACTAGAATAGAATATCCTAGTCTCCCACAATAGAATGCTATTACAAGTGCTGAGTGAGGTGTTGTTGTTGCAGCTGGAGTAACAACTTCTTTATTTGTCTTCTTGTTACTGTTGTTGTATGTTGTTTCAGCATTGCAAATCATAGGCTGTTTCAGCCACAGGATTTGCGTTCTGACTTTTTCAGCAACTTGGTCTCAGACAGCAGCGATGGTTAATGCTAGCTCAAGGTGCAGCTGTTGTGGTCAATGTAACAATTTTGTGTTGTTGTTTCAGCATCGTAGACCACGAAGGGTGTAACAGCTTCTTCTGTGTGAGTTGTTGTTTCAGCATCGTAGACCATGGACTGTGTAACAACTTCTTTTGTGTGAGTTGTTGTTTCAGCATCATTGACCACGGAGAGTGTAGCATCTTCTTCTTTGTGAGTTGTTGTTTCAGCATCGTAGACCACAGAGAGTGTAACAACGTCTTCTGTGTGAGTTGTTTTTTCAGCATCATAGTCCACAGACTGTTTCAGCCACAGGGTTTGTGTGCTTTAACTATTTCAACAACATGCCTCAATGCTAATCTGCAATTCAAACTATTTCAACACTTATACATTTCTGATCAATGGTTAAATACGAGAGTAATGTAAAATAATATGCAAAATAGATTAAACATATAGTAAAGAGAAGAGACGTTGTATACCTTTGGAAAGATAGGGTAAGGTGATAATGTGAGTTTAAATGTGAGTGAAACAAGGGTGTAAAGGTAGAAAAAAGTGTGAGTAAAAAGGTGCATTGTAGGGTCCTAACATCCCCACCAACTTAAAATGTTGCATGTCCTCAGGCAACTTCACTCTGAATCAAAATCTGAATATCGACTATGAGCGTGCAAGTTACTCAAGCAGTAGCTGTGGAAGGTGAGCTCTGTTGGAGTTCTGAACCCTTGAACACGTTGTAACCTTTGCCAAGCTGTTGTTTCGGCCTTCTTGGGCAACTTATAATGGACTTGATATTTCTCTGCTGGCATCCAAAGGATAGGAAAATGAAACTGGTACCCTATCCATCTTTCAACACATTGTTGAACACACTTGATGTAGCTAGGTACCCTGGAGATTTCTATCTCAAGATTAGTGGGGCTAAAAGGATTGTGTTCCTGTGTTTTCTTAGTAGATTGTTGCCAAAACATGTTATTTGCCTATAGGGCAACAATCTCTGTTGATTTAATGAAATGTTGACACTCTTGAAACATTGATGTTTGTAATTGCTGAATGTGTTGAGTCATCCCTGGTTTCTTTAAAAACTGATAATACTCTGTAAAAAAGGTTGCAACATTTTGTGGTTCTGGCCTTATCCAGAGAAGGCGGTTATCCTCATTGTGCTTGGTATCTAGGAAGTCATCCTGCCATATAATCTGATTGTTAAGGAAGGAGGTGAGTTCCTGGATCTGTATGTCACCAACAAGAGGGTTAAGGTTAAGCTGTCGGTTCTCAGGGATGGCCTCATTATGAAAATATGCCTCACAGAGGAGGTGCTGATCCATAGCAGAGGCTTATGCAAAGGTTTTAACAAAATCTATTGGATTTAACACTGCATGGGGTCTGCCTTCTTTGACTGATTTGATCTAAAACCATGTAAGTCGTTCCGTGAGGAACAGAGAGTAATTGCAGGATGGTTTCAATGTAGCCAACAACTTTTGTGACAAGTCAAATATCAGGAGCAATCTGCCTTTAAGCTCTTTATTCTATTTCTTATAGGCACGGGATTCCTGGCGTGTTTGCTCCAAAGCATCCTAGTTTGAAAAGATATGGTTTATCCATATTTGTCTGTGTTGCTGCAAGCTTTTGGCCTGTGCAACAACAGACTCTTTTTTCCATTTGTCTATTATTGGTTTCTCATCCCATGGTTGAGTTTGTGTTTCAGCGTTGCAAGTAGTAGGCTGAGGTAGGGTTTGAGTGGCTTGTTCCACAAAGGTGTGGGTATTGATATAGCTAGGAGGGGTAGATTCATCAATAGGCAATGTTTGTACAACTTTATTAACAAAAATAGGGGCTTCAGATTTGACAATTGTTGTAGGCCAGGGTTCAGTTTTAATTTTGGAGGGTCCTGCTGGTTCTTGTGTAACAGGAGGGCGTTCTTCTTTGAGTGCAAAAGTCGTAGGTGCAGGGGAAGCTCCTGGAATTGGAATTTGAATTACTTTGTAGCCTGCTTGATAGTATATGTCCCCACATTGGCTGCACATATATTCTCTACACGAATTCTTTGTTGTAGTTCCCTCTGACATGGTTGCTATGCGAGCTAGGGTGTACAATTTAAGTTCCTTCTCATAGGCTTCCTTTGCCATGGCTATCTCTTTCTTGTAGGCTTCCAGTTCAGACCTTAGGAACTCATTTTCTTGTAGGATAGAGGCCATTGTTGGTTCTGGTTGAGGGGTGACTGGTTCTTGTGTAGCAGTCACAGTCGCACTAGCTGGTTCTTTTGGAGTAGCTACAGGATCGACAATTGATTCTTGTGTTCCAACTTCTTGATGTAAAGAGAGTAATGTTGCAGCACACTGGGCATCTGATTCCTGTGTCTCAGTAACAATATTAGTAGCTAGTTCTTGTGTTTCAGTTGTAGCTAGTTCTTGTGTGACAACTATAGCTGGTTCTTGTATTTTAGCTACTGAATGAGTAGCTGGTTCTTGTGTTTCAGCTACTAAATGGGTAGCTGGTTCTTGTGTTTCAGCTACTTGATGAGTAGCTGGTTCTTGTGTTTCAGCTACTTGATGAGTAACTAGTTCTTGTGTTTCAACTACTAAATGGGTAGCTGGTTCTTGTGTTTCAGATACTTGATTTGAAACAGATGATGTCACAACACACTGGATCTCTGGTTCTTGTGTTTCAATGCCCATGGGTGGAATAGGTAAATATTCTAACATTTGGGAGGTTGGAGCTGTAAGGGGTATTAGTCGGATGGGTTGGGGGTTTAGGGCAGTGGCAGTAGTGACTACCCTTGTTGAGGCCCTTGTTCATTTTCTTTGTAAAAGGGGCAGAAATAAAAGAATTTGCTTTCATTTACATGGGGGCTTTTCCTCAATGATGGGACAGGGAGAATTATCTGGTTCAAAATCATCACTAAGAATATGAAGGGTAGGAGTGGATGATTTTGGTAAAATGTGGGGCGATATTGGTATGGTAGGGGGGTTAATTGGATTGATTGGGTCTGTAGGCGGACTGTTAGGTATTTTTGGAGGGTTTGGAGGGTTTTGTGGTTGTTGTTCCTGAAGATTTTCAGGAATTTTAGCAGCTTCTTGGGGATCTATGGGTGGGTTGTTTAGTGGAGGGTTTTGTTGGGCAAAACCTTTTTGGATAAGTAGTTGAATGAGACGGTGATGGGTGAGTGAAAGGGAGGGATGTTTATCCTTTTTACAGTAGTGTGACATATTTTTAAGACAACCGAGAAGATAATAAGGAATGTTCACCAATCTAGCATGCCATAAATGAGACAACAGGACAAAATCGTGCTAGTAGACTACCTGGTATCGGCCTTCATAGGTAAGGTAGTGTTTGACGAATTTTGCAACTTTCGTCCATGGATGTGGCAACGAGCTTAGTCGGACACCCCGACCTTTAGGTTCAATTTGTTCCCCTAGCAAGAGGAAATCCTGCTAAGCATTCAGGATGATATGTTTGCAGCTGAACAAGCGAATGCCATTGGTAGGGAGACCCGAAACTTGCACTATATCCTCTTCTGTAATTGGAATCCGAACCCCTTGAACAATGGAATGATCTTCCTGGAGATTTCAAGAAAATTGCAGAACCTGTTGTTGATCAAATCCCTGGAGCCTTTGAAAATAACTGAGCCATCCTGCCTGCAGAAAAATTTGATAGGCTTCTAGATACAGTTCTAACAGGGTTGTTGTGGTAGGTTCATACCGTATAACAGGGCCTCCCATAACTAACATCTCAGTAAAATACACCGTCAAAGAGTTGAGTAACAACTTCTGTGCAGAGTGAGTTTTTTGGGTGAAGGCATGCAAATGGTGGTGAAACAAATGAAAGGATGGTAAAAAAGGAATGACGGTGGTTGATACATGTGAAATGATGGTATAAAAGTTCAATATTTCCTCCCCCCCCTTCAAGTGCAGCTAATAATGATTTTACATGAGTGGTAATAATGTGTTGGAATCTTCTCATTAACTATATCTTAATTGTATTTACATAAAATTTACATACCTCACCTTTACCTTTTGATTTGTACTTCAAACAAAATATAGTGCCTGTCCATAATAGTTCTGTAGTGGTCGTGGCAGAGACTTTTGATTTGTTAGATGAATTGTATCAAGGATTTGTTGACTGGAAGGACAAAATGTAATGTGAGAGCGCAAAGGCTTAATGACAGAGAATGCTGAAAAGTTGGTGTTTCAACAACAGAAAGAAGGGCGAAACAATTGTTGAGCGGTGTTGTTTCGTCAAATGGAAAAATGTGAAGTATTGCTGAACAATAGTGTTTCGGCAATGGGAAAATGGAGAAAAGTTTCTGACAGTGGTGTTTCAGCAATGGGAAAATGTGAAGAATTGCGGAACAGCTGTGTTTCGGTCAATGGGAAAATGGCGAAAGGTTGCTGACAGTGGTGTTTCAGCAATGGGGAAAATGGTGAAAGGTTGTTGAATAGTGGTGTTTCAACGATGGGAAAATGGCGAAAGGTTGCTGACAGTGGTGTTTCAGTAATGGGGGAAGGATGTGAAAGATTGCTGAACAATGGTGTTTTAGCGGTGGGGAAAATGGAAAAAAGTTGCTGACAGTGGTGTTTCAACGGTGGGGAAAATGGTGAAAATTTGTTTGGACAGTGGTGTTTCAGCAGTGGAGAAAATGGCGAAAAGTTGCTGACAGTGGTGTTTCAGCAATGGGAAAAATGGCAAAAAGTTGTTGACAATGGTGTTTCAACAATGGGGGAGCTTGGCTCTTCTTGAAGTAAGATCGTCCTTTCTTAGTAGGCCTTTGATTTGATCGAGAATATGAAAAAATCAATTGTAACATGGTATTTCTTGATAGGGATTATTAGTAAACGAAATATAATCTAATACTAAAGAAATTAAATTAAAGAATTAATTGCAATGAGGGGTAGGAGCCCCCTCTAAAAAGAGGTAATGAGACTCTGCCACACATGTGGCCTTAAAATCTTCTTTGGAAATAGGGCACTGGTACAGATGGAGACGATGACCATTTACAGGTAATGGTTTTTTAGAGTCATCGATTTTGAGGAGCCTTACTGTTCCATTGGGGAAAACAGTGTCTACTTCGTAAGGTCCAAGCCATCTTGTACGTAGTTTCCCTTGAAATTCTTTGAACCGAGAGTCATACAGTAGGGCCCAGTTACCTTTTTGGAATTGCTTATGCTTGATAGTTTTGTCATGCCATTTTGATCTTTGTTGTTGAATCATAGTTGTCTGATGAGTGGTATCTAGTCTTTTTTCATCCAATTCATTAAGCTGCTGCAACCTGGCTGTCTGTTCATCGGTTAAATCAAGGTTAACAGCTAAAGCAGTCCTTAAGGTTTTGATTTCAATTTCCACAGGCAAGACAACACTCTTTCCATAGACTAATTCATAGGGAGAGAATCCTGTAGTATTTCTCCAGGTAGTTCTGTAGGCCCATAATGCTTCAGGGAGCCTGTGAGACCAGTCCTTTCTATTTTCCTTCACTGTTTTTGTGAGAATGGC
>ML782859.1:689574-726454 GCA_009831015.1 Picea engelmannii | reverse complement strand
AGATCATTGATAAGATCATGGAGGATATCATGGAGGATAGGGTTATGTGTCTAGATGGTTGAGAAATGTATGGAACTAAAGAGAGATTAGTGGATCACATTTATGAGTTTGTTACTCATCCCATTGTATAAATAGGAGTACAAACTCCTCCATTTGTAATTTGAAGCTTGTAATCTTAGAATTAGAGAGAGTTGTAATCTTAGAGTCGGTTTTGGAGATTTTGAAATAAAGAATCATACTTTGATTTTGTTTCTTCCACATTTGAGTCTCCTTTGAAGTGGTGTGCTTGTGGAGTTATGGAGGCCCCCCCATGGCCTCACATGCATACCCATTTTAATTTAGATGCTATAAGCTTTTGAATTTTGATTAGGAATATGTTTATTGTTTAATCATCATTTCTGTTTTATGTTCATGGTTATAATTGAGAACTTCAATTACACAATAGATGAGTAAACCTTGAAGAGGATTGAGTTGTTGATTGAATTTGAATTATTGCCTTGAACCCTGTTTTCAATGAGTTTGATTTCAAGTATGATTGATTTGAACGAGACTTTGTGAGTTGAGTCCTTGTAAGGGGACTGGAGTTTCCAATGAATCTTAGGAATTAGATAACAGATTTTAGTGTGTGTAAGAGATTCTGTGAGTTGAGTCCTTGTAAGGGGATTAGAATCTCAGGCAAACATAAGCACTCTGTTTTTAGAAGGTAGATTTGTTTAAATTGCAGAGGTGTTTAAGTGAGAAGGAATCAAAGTACAATCTCTTCTAAAAGAGTATTGGCTCCTACTACATCAAACCCTCATGAGAAGGAACCAAAATACAATCTCTTGTAAAAGAGTATTGGCTCCTGCTACATCAAACCCTCATTTAGGTAGTTGAATCTTTCTAGATCTATATATTTTAGGTAGTGCTTCTAAGTTTACCTTCCCGGGTTGACATTAAATGAACTATGATTGACATCATCAATTAGAACTAAAAAGTGCACATATCCTATGTGTTGCGCACACTTGGGTAAGTGTGCACATTGTAGTGTGTTGCAGGAACTTGGGTTAGTGCAAAGGAATGAATGCCATGTTTTGAGGCCAAAGAGCCTGCATGATTACAAGGATGGTGAGCCTGGATGTAGATAGGCCAGTGCACCTATCCATGTAAATAAAATCATGAATATTAATATAATAGTTCATCGATGCACATTGGATGACTCAGATGAAATGAGATGGGAGGCCTACTCCATGAGAAAAGGGAAAAAGGGGGTGAGTCCTAAGTCTCAGGGAATATTTTATAACATTTCCAGGAAACTTTTAATGTCAGATATATTATTATTTTATCCTATGTTCCCAAGGATAGGGAATGGGTCACCAAGTGGCTTAAAGCTTCTTTTGGAGGTAACAAGTGTCAAGCGGAAGGCATGCAATATATATTATTGGCCTTATTTTATTTTGGGGGGATTACGATTATTATTCATGTGGAAATATCTAATAAGTAGGAGGGGTTCAGAATGTATGGAAAATATAATTATTACCTTATTTTCACATAGAGAATCTTGTAAGGTGTTGTGGTATTGTAACCAAAGTTTCATTGTTAAAGAGTTGAGTTGGAAGACCGTGAGCAGTCTCTTTGGGTGAGAGATTAGTTTTTGTGGAGTGATTTCCAGACCCACGAGCATACTCTTTAGGCTATATTTTTGTTGGGAATTTTTCCCTGGTGAGTTGTGGATTAGTCGCAGGGCTCAGAGACTTCATGTCCGGTCTGTTGTTGGTAACCCTGGGAAAGGAAGCGGTGCATCCAAAGAAATAGTGAGAAGAGAAGAGGATCACTTCATTGGTTGTGACGGGTGCATGGGGAATGCGGGACTGTGGGATAGTGCAGTAGTGGGCACTTAGGATTGGATAATACTGGTGAGTTCAGGACATAGTTTGTATTCAAGAACCCTTTTTTCCTAGTGGAGTTGAGCCCATCTCAGGGGTGAATTGTTGTTAAAATTTTATGAGCAATAACGCCTATGGCTGGGAGGAACGTTTGAGTCGAGGCCGAAATTGGTGACTTTCATTTAATATAAGTGTTCATTATGTACTTTTCATGGTTACTGCATGAATTTTTTCTATGTTAGACATATGTTAAATTCTTGTATGTGTTGCTTATGAGTATTTGTTGTCATTTTGTTAATTTCTACTTCTTTATGTGAGTATGATGCATATAACCTGTATTTGTAGATATGCATGGATATAACCAATATGGTTAGTTTAGAATGCTATTTTAATCTAGCGATGTTGGTTATGAGATGAAAAGAAGAGGATTGAGTGGCCAAGGGTGCTGAGTGGTAGCCTCGGTACACTAAGAGGATGAAATTTGTGGATGTGCAGTCAGAGAATTAAGTTCCACGCACAGTGAAATTTCAGTTGACGTGCGATGCCTAGATGGTGGTGCGCAGGGTTTTACCATGGGAACAATATGATAATGTGCACATATTTGAGTTATTTCCATTGTTTAAGGTTCTATTGAAAGAAATTCTTTCTTCCATTGTTATAAGTTGCATCGTGCATCTCATGCTATAGTCGAGCACATTACTACAAGTGATATTGCACGGAATGAATTTAAAGTAGACTGTGTAGTTTACTCCTACTGTAATATTGCTTAGTGTTTTGTTGGGATTGTTACCGTTTAGTTGTTCAAAGAATAAATAGGGTGGTAAAGAGAATCAATGGGATTCTGGGTATGTTACAACACTTGGGTCAGATGACGTGGCCCATATCGGTGTGGCTGGGGACATTAGAGATTGGTATCAAAGAAATTGGTTCAACACTGGACTTATATGGGCCATAGATTAGTGTGAATAGATGTGTACAAAAAGAATGGGTACTGTGCAATACATAGATTAGTTGCACGAAATATCATTGATACACAGTATTGAGTGGTGTTGCACAAAGAGATAGTGGTGGGCGAGTGTGTGCACTAGAGTTTGGGATGTTAAATCATCCAAGAGATTCAAGAGAGATAATTTTGACAAAATGGTGTCAAATTTTCATGCATTTTTTGCATGAAACCATATAATAAAACTTAATTGCTTGCACATTTTGCAGAACTTTAAGTGAATAGAGAAGGAAAAAATTAGTACAGAAGGTTAAGAGAATGGAAAATGCATTGAGGACTTATAGTCCTGATGATGAATTTGGGGATATTTATGTTGGTTTGGGTGTCGATGGTACATAATCCAAGGAGGATAGAATGAACTGGATTGAAACTATACAAGTATTGAAGAAAGATGTCCAGAGTTATAAAGTTGATAATGAAAGGATTATGAGATCCAAGGGAAAAAAATAGGACTTCAGTGTCAAATTGATGCAAACCATGGACATAATAAATAAGAATAAGGAGACATAGTCGAGTAGATAAAGAATTTGTAGGTCTCATGATGAGAAAAGGAGAGAAGAAAGAAGTGTTGGTAAGTATTCTTTCTAGAAAGAGTGTAGTAGTTCAAGTCCATCTCCTGTCAGAAAACATAGGAGAAGGATTGGGGTGGACAAGCTATAGGGGGAAATGAATAAAATCAAGCCTCCTAGTTTTGATGGTGAGCACAAGAAGGATGAGGATGCAGAGACACGGTTGTTGGGTATGAGGAAGTACTTCCAGCTGCATAAATATTGAAGGGATAATTTCTATTTATCAGTTGAAGGGAAAGGCATAGATGTGGTGGGATCAATATGTGCAAGTGCAACATATTGATGAGAAGAGAGTGACTTGGAGAGAGTTGAAAAGATATTTTCAAAAGAAGTATTTAACCAAGCGGTACTATGACAAGAAAATGAAGGAGTTATTTGAACTCAAGCTTGGGAGTATAACAATTGACAAGTATGAAAGAAGATTTTTAGAATTGTTGAATTATGTGCCTTTTATCAAGGATGAATAGGTGAATATTTAGACATATTTGAGTGGGTTTCCCTCATTTATCAGTGAAAATATATAGTATAATGATCCTAAAACATTGGAAGATACCATAAGGCATGCTAAGTTTCTTTATGAGCAGTAAAGGGAAACGTTGATTTTCTAAAAGGCTTGGGAAGATAAGATGAAAAGTAAGGTGAAGTAGAGGAAGAAGGGAGATAAGCCACCATTTATCAGAAATATTGTGCAAGGAAAAACAACTCTTCAAGAGCTCGTAATGTTAGAAGAATTGGGACAAAATTCATGGAAACAACCAATGCAATGTTGGGGTTGTGGCGGAAATCATATGCATAGAGATTGTCCTCAAAGAGGTGATAAAGAGAGGACTACACATAGTGTACAAAAAGTTGTGATAGCGGAAGACATGGGTAGAAATGTGCCAAGGATTTATGTCATGCTGTATAACAACCAGGGTGAATTCCAATTGCACATGATCAAGGTGGAAGGTAAGATTAGTGACCAACCCATTGCTATTTTAATAGAATCAGGAGGTAGTCATAGTTATCTAGATCCTAAGATGGTGGAAAGATTCCATTGGACAAGAAGCAAGCTTGGAAAATATTGGTTTGTGAAGTTAGCTATAGGATCAAAAAGGAAGATCAATGAGATGGTTAAGGCATGTCCATTGGAGATGAATGGACTGCACAAAAAGGATGATTTGAATATTATACTTTTGGGCAATGATTACCTCATTGGTATGGATTGGTTGGACGAGCACCATGTTGTCCTAAATTTTTATAATAAGGAATTTACTTTCCTGGATGAGAAAGGAAATTTGAGATCAGTTCAAGGAATTCCAAGATTTGTGACTATTAGAGAAGTTTTGGCTTCACAATTGAAGAAAATTTACTGAAAAGGGTGTCAAGTATTTGCAATGCACATGGAAGAGGTACCTAAGGATAAAGTGTCAAGTATGGAAGATTCTGTAGTACTGAAAGAGTATGAGGATGTATTTAAAGAGACACCAGGATTTCCTCCAAAAAGAGATATTGACTTCTCTATTAATATGATGTCAAGAGAAACACCTATATCTAAGACTCCTTACATGATGAGTAATCCATAACTAAAGGAGTTGCCTATGAAACTTGAAGAGCTTCTGAATAAGGGGTATATACGCCCAAGTGTGTCACCTTGGGGTGCAACAATTTTGTTCGTGAAGAAGAAATATGGTACAAGGAGACTTTGTATCGACTTCATGTAGTTGAACAAGGTAATAGTGAAGAAAAAGTATCCTTTTCCAAGGATAGATGACTTGTTTGATCAGCTAAGGGGTGAAATGATATTTTCCAAGATAGATCTCATATTTGGTTATCACCGGGTCAGAATAAAAGAGGAAGACATTAGTAATAATTCCTTCAAAACAAGGTATGGTCATTATGAGTTCACAATGGTTCCTTTTGGGTTGTCGAATGCACCGGTTATCTTCATGTGTTTAATGAATGTAGTTTTCATAAGTTACTTGGATAAGTTTGTCATTGTATTTTTGAATGACATTATTATTTAATCAAAGTCTGAGGAAGAGCATGATCATCACTTGAGCATGGTGTTGCAGATGTTGAGGGAGCATAAGATTTATGCCAAGTTGAAAAGGTGTTCATTTTATTAGTGACAAATTCATTATTTGGGTCATATTATTTTAAAATAAGGAATAGCAGTGGACCTAGTGAAGATAAAATCCATTAAGGAATGGCCAACACCAATAAATGTCATAGAAGTGAGATCATTTATGGGATTGGAAGGATAATAAAAAAGGTTTCTAGAAGGATTCTCACAGATTGTGCATTCGATTACATCCCTACAAAAGAAAGGTGTGTGATTTGAATGGACTCCAGATTACTGAAGGAATTTTCAGCACTTGAAGCATTTGTCAGTAAGTGCATCAATTCTAAGAATTTTTGATCTAGATGCAGACTTCATTGTGTGCATGGACGCATGCAAGGAAGGACTCGATGGATTCCTAAGTCAAAATGGGCATGTAGTGTGCTACAAATCAAGGAATTTGAAGGAGCATGAAATACTTTATGCTACGTATGATTTATAATTGGAATCTATAGTGCATGCCTTGAAGACGTGGTGACATTATCTAATGGGAAAGAGATTTGAGTTGAGAATAGACCATTTCGGTTTGAAGTATTTGTTTGGAAAAACAAGTTTGAATGCTAGACAAAGTAGGTGGTTAGAGTTCCTCAGTGAGTATGACTTTGACATAAGGCATAAAAAAGGAAAAGAGAACAAAGTGGTTGATTCATTCAATAGGAGGGTACATGAAATGTATGCTACAATCGTTATCATTTACCAGACATATTTGTGTGACAGAATTTTGGAAGTTGCCAAATCAGATCTGCACTATATGGATATAAGTGTGAAGTTTCCAAGCTTGTCCTAAGTGGAAGTGGGAAGTTGTGACCATGGAATTTATAACTAAGTTGCCTAGGACTGCTAAGAAACATGATTATAATATGGTGGTGGTGGACAAGCTTACTAAATCTACCCATTTTATTCTAGTCAATTCAACATACAAGGGAACTGATGTTGTTGAGATATACATCTGCGAAGTTTCTAAGTTGCATGGTGTTCCTAAGAAAATTGTATCTAACAAAGATTCCAAATTCACCTCGAACTTTTGGAAAATGTTTATTCAAGGGATTTGTAAAAAATATGAATTTCAGTACAACATATCATGCTGAGTCATATGGTCAAATCGAGAGGGAAAATCAGGTGATTGAATACATGTTGAGGATGTATGTGATGGAAAATCCATACAAGTGGGAAGACTACCTTCATTTGGTATAATTTTCTTACAACAATGGGTATCAGACAACTTTAAAGATGAGCCCATTTGAAGCACTTTATGGTAGAAAATGAAACACACTTGTAAGTTGGGATAACCCAACAGACCACGTAGTAGTTGGGCCAGATTTTCTCTAGGAAATGGAGGTGCAGATGGTAAATATAATGCAGAAATTAAAGGTTTCCCAATATAGGAAGAAAATCTACACATACAAGGGAAGAACCCACAAGAAATTTGGAGTGGGTGACCACGTTTTTCTGAAAGTGAATGCCAGGTGCAGTTCCCTGACATTGGGAAAGTGTTCTAAGTTAGCAACATGATATTGTGGGTCATTTGAAATCCGTGAAAGGATTGGTCCTGCCATTTATATGCTTGCATTTCCTACATCCTTATGCATTCATAATGTTTTCCATGTGTCATTGCTTAAGAAATATGTACATGATGTTATTCATTTCATTGATTGGAATGTGATTCAGGTGGAGCTAGAAGGTGGATTTCAAGTGCAACCGGTTGCATATTGGATCAGAAGGTCAAGCAACTTTGGAATTGAGTCATGGATTTGATAAAGGTCCAATGGACTTGGTACGATCTCGAGGATGAAACCTGGAAACACGAGGATGATATGCGAGCAAAGTATCCTCATCTTTATTTATGATGTTTGAAAATTTTGTATGTACATGTATATATGATGCACTAAGGACAGTGCATAAATAAAGGGAAGGGGATTGTAGTGTCCCTGATCCAAGAACCTTTGTAATTGTACTTATAGGCTGGTGAGATGACTGGTACCAAGTGTAAATGTAACGAATATTTAGGATGGTGAGCCAAGGACACCTGATTTTTGTGTTGCACGCATCAGGCTAGTGCGTGGAAAAGTGTTAACAAGGACAAGGTGCACACATTCTATGTGTTGCGTGCAACTGGGCAAGTGCACACATTGCATTATGTTGCGGGCACTTGGGTTAGTGTGTGAGAATGAATGCTATGTTTTGAGGCTAGAGAGCCTACATGATTATGAGGATGGTGAGCCTGGATGCAGATAGGCCAATGTTCCTATCCATGTAAATAGAATCATGAATACTAATACAATATTGCATCGTTGTGTGCTAACTGACTCAAATGAAAAGAGATGGGGGGGCTACTCCATTGAAAAATGGAAAAAGGGGGTGAGCCATAAGTCATAGGGAATATTTTATAATATTTCTAGGAAACGTGTAATGTTAGATATATTATTATTTTATCCTAAGTTCCCAAGGATAGGGAACGAGTCACCAAGTGGATTAAAGCTACTTTTGGAGGTGACAAGTGTAAATAAGAAGAATGCAATATATATTGCTAGACTTAGTGTATTTTGGAGGGATTAAAATTATTATTCATGTGGAAATATTTGATGAGAAGGAGGGTGTCAGATTGTATGGAAAAATCTAATTATTACCTTATCTGCATAGAGAGAAGCTTGTAAGGTGTTGTGGGACTGTAACGAGAGTTTCATTGTCAAAGGGTCTAGTTGGAAGACAATAAGAAGTCTCTCTGGGTGAGAGATTTGTTTTTGTGGAGTGGTTTCCATACCCATGAGCATACTCTTCAGGAGAGAGTTTTGCTAGGAATTGTTCCCTGGTGTGCTAGGAATTAGTTGCAGGGATCAGAGACTTCATGTCTGGTTTGTTGCTGGTAACCCTAGGAAAGGAAGTGATGCAACCAAAGAAATGACGATAAGAGAAGGAGCACACTTCCTTGGGTTTGATAGGTTTGTGGGGAATGAGGGACTGTGGGATAGTGCAATAGTGGGAAATTAGGGCTGGGAAATTATGGTGAGTTCAGGACATAGGTTGTGGTCGAGAACCCTTGTGTCCTAGTGGAGTTGATCCCAGCTCCGGGGTGACCTGTTGCTAAAAGTTTATGAGCAATAACGTCTATGGTTGGGAGGAATGTCTGAGTCGAGGCTGCAATTGGTGACTTTAATTTAAGATAAGTGTTCCTTATGTACTTTTCATGGTTATTGTGTACATTTTGTTTATGTTAGAAATATGTTAAATTCTTGTATGTGTTGCATATGAGTATTTTCTCTCATTTTGTTAATTGTTGTCTTTTTATGTGAGTATGATGCATATAGCATGTGTTTTTAGATATGCATGGATATAAATAATATGGTTATTTTATCCTACTATGTTAACATGGTGATGTTGGTTATGAGCCAACAAGAAGAGGATTGAGTGGCCAAGGGCACCGGGTGGTAGGTTGGGTACACTAAGAGGCTGAAATTTGTGGATGTGCGGTTAGAGAATTAAGTTCCACGTGTAGTGAAATCTAAGTTGACGCATGACGCTTAGATGGTGGTGCATAGGGTTGTATCGTGGGAATAGTATGATAGTGCGCACAATAGGTGCACACATATTTCAGTTATTTTCACTACTTAAGGTGGTATTTAAATAAATTGTTGCTTTTGTTGTTATAAGTTGTGTGGTGTGACTCAAGATTTGGTCGAGTGCATTGCTACAAGTGATGTTGCATAGAATGAATTTAAAGTAGACTCTGCACAGTGTAATCCTATTGTAATATTGCTCAGTTTTTTGTTGGGATTGTTATTGTTTGGTTGTTCAAAACATAAATAGGGTGGTAAAGGGACTCAATGGGAGTCTAGGTACATTACAACACTTGGGTCAGATGATGTGGCCCAACCTGGGGTGGCTGGGGACGTTACATAAAGGTATGGTCAAATATTTTCCTAAATGTAATTTAGAAGTTGATTTTTTTGAACATTCATATATGGAAAGCAAAATCGTGTGAGGTTCCCATCTGGAGCGACAAGGGAAAAGGGGATTCTAGAATTGGTTCATAGTGATATGTTTGGGCTTGTAACAGTCCCTTCACTTGGTGGATCCATGTATTATGTCTCCTTCATAGATTATTTTTCCAGGAATACATGAATATATTTCCTGAGGAAGAAATCATAGGTTTTCAAGAAATTCAAAGTGTTTAAATCTCTTATGGAAAACTAGACAGATAAGAAGATCAAGGTGTTGAGAACTGACAATGGTGGAAAGTTCCATGGAAAGGATTTTGAGCATTTCTACAAGAAATGTGGCATATCATGCCAAAATACTGCACCATATACCCCACAACAAAATGTATTTTCCAAAAGAATGAACAGAACATTGATGGACAAGGCAAGGAGCATGTTTAGTGGAGTTGGGATGGCACAAGAATTATGGGCAGAGGTGGTTGACACTACAAAATATTTGGTGAATATGTCTCTTTCGTTGGCACCAGTTGAAAAAAATCCACATGAGGTATGGTTTGGTAAGAATCCTTCACTTTCACATCTCAAATTATTTGGCTATGATGCATTTGTGCATGTTCCCAAGGAAAAAAGGAGCAAGCTAAACAAGAAGGGAGTCAAGTGTATTTTCATTGGATACAAAGAAGGAAGGCAAGGATATAAGCTATGGGATCCTACGTCAAGGAGAACAATATAGATTCGAGATGTGGCCTTTAGAGAAGTCAGAGGTAAGTTCAAGTTTGAAGTGCTTCAAAAAGAAAAAAAAATCAAAGAAGGTGTGGCTTTAACTGAGGAATGAAGAAGATGATTCAGATGATTCGACTAAATTAGATGAAGAGGTGGAACACTTGAATCTGATCGTAAGGAGGTCAGAATGAGTAATAAAAATAGTCAAAAGGTGAAATCCACCCAAATTCCATTCCGTATTTATGTTAGCTTCCACTGACAAGGAGCCCAAGTCAGTTAGGGAGATAGTCGACTTGGCAAAGAGTAGAATTTGGAAGGATGCCATGGTAAAATAAATGGAATCCTTGCACAATAATGATACGTGGGATTTGGTCAAATTACCTAATGTAAGAAAACCCATTGGTAGCAAGAGGGTATTCAAGAAAAAAATGAACACAATAGTTCATGTCGAGAAATTCAAAGCTCAACAGGCAGCAAAAGGAAATTCTCAAGTCGAAGGAGTTGACTTTGGTGAGATTTTTTCCCATGTTGAAAAATTAACTTCCATTAGAGTATTGATGTCTCTCGCTACAACATTTGATGTTGAAATAGAGAAAATGGATGTGAATACACCGTTCCTACATGGGGACCTAGAAGAATAAATCTACATGAAACAACCTAAAGGATTTGTAGTAAAGGACAATAAAGGTATAGTGTGCAAGTTGAAAAGATCCATTTATGGTATAGAGCAATCACCAAGGATGTGGTACTAGAATTTTGACATGTACATCCTTCATTTGGAATTTGTGAGAATAAATTTTGATCACTGCATATACTCCAAGGAACAAGGTGGGAGTTTCATATATGTAGCATTATATGTCAATGACATGTTGTTAATAAGAAAAAACAAGGATGCAATAAAAGGAGGTGAATAAGCAACTATCCTCCAAGTTTGACATGAAGGATATCAATGCAACGAAATCATTATGGGAATGGAGATAAAAAGAAACCAAGAAATTAGAAAGCTGTGGTTGAATCAAACAAATTATATTGAAATAGTTTTTAAGTGTTTCAACATGCAATATTGCAAACATATAAAGGTGCCAATTCATGTGGGAGAAAGGTTAAATGTTGAAAAATGTCCAAAGATACATGAATAAATAGAAGACATGGCACATGTCCCCTATGCAAGTGTTGTTGGTAGTCTAATGTATGCTATGGTCTTCACTCTACTAGAAATTTCCCATGTAGTGGGAGTATTGAGTAGATACATGTCGACACTTGGAAAAGAGCATTGGTCGGCTATAAAGAGAGTGTTCAAGTATTTATGTGGCACACAATATTATCACATGTTCTACCAAGGGAAACATGTACATGGCTTTGTCGATGTCGACTAGGTTGGAGATCCAGATCGACGAAGGTTGATTAGTTGATATGTGTTCAAGATGTTCGGTGGAGAAATTAGTTGGATGAGTAAGTGACATGTTCTCATATCCTTGTCAACAAAAAAATATGAATACATTGCAATCACTTATGGAAGCAAAGAAACAATATGGATGCAATGATTGTGTTGAGGGATTGGGTTTGAGCAGAAAGCTATGAAGATTAATTGTGACATTAAAAGCACAATATTTTTGGAAAAAAACCCATCTTATCATTCTAATACGAAGTGTATTGAGATACAATACCATTTCGTAAGAGACATGGTGGAAAGAAACAAGGTGTTTATAGACAAAGTAGACACATTGGAAAACATAGAAGAATCTTTTACCAAGTTTGCGAATGTTGTGAAGTTCTCTTGGTGCAAAGAGGAAATATGCATTGTTTCCTTGATTCCATGAACAAAATTTCAGGTTCTCCTATCTCAACAAAGAACACAACACGTGGTAGAATGTTGGGTTGTTATATTCTTTACAGTGAAAATCTAGTCAAAGTGTATCAACTAGGAGTAAAATTCAAAGGTCAAGGTGATCGACCTGGAAAGTCAAAGTTGAAAGTTATCGACAACAAGTAAAGATGTCATAAAACAATAGGTCAATAGGAGGTTGTGTGGAAACTGACTAAATACCAAATGGAGGTCGACTGTAACAAAATATCGATATTTGTGAGATTCATAGCCAATGATATAACTAGATATGTAACCATTTTTTGGGTGCCTTTTCTTAGGGTTTTACCTACTATAAATCCTATCAATAAGATCAATTGTAATTATATTAAATTGATTTTGTAATTGATCTTTGATTGTTGGTCATGAGATGTAATCCGAATTGGCTATAGGATTGTTCTTGTGGAAGCAAGAGGGTATGATGTCGATTGTTTCTTAGGTGTAGACCATGGTTAGGAATGAAACCTTTTATTCTAGTTAATAAGACAACAAGAGAGAAACATGCTCAAGGAATGTTGGTTTTCCCGTTTGGGTTTCTAGGGTAAAACATTTGTGTACTATGTGTTTTCTTTTTCATTTACTTTCCTATTTAAATATATCGTCCTCTCTTCTATTAGGTTTAGTGTGGAATTATATTTTCCTAACAACTGATGCTAAGACAAAGCCATGAGAAAAACTCTCTCTAACTTTACATAAACAAAAAATAAAGCATGACAAAAAATCCATTCATCAAAAAAGTTGTAAGAGTATCAAATATATAAGAGTATGATCCTTAATCTCATGAACAAGAAAAAAACCTTCCTCCAAAATGAGTGCTTCCTTCGATAACTAATCAACTTTGTGGTTGAATTATCGGTAGACATGAGAAAAGGAAACCTCTTCAAAAATTAATTTCTTTTCCACAATCCTATTGAAAATAGGCCCTAGCTCCAAGCTAGAAATTTTACTTTTACCATTTTCCTAGTCAATCAGAAGTTTGGAGTCACTAAATACCTATAGCCTCTTAACCTACATGTCCATTGCAATCTTAAGTAGGATCCATAGGGCATAGAGTTATAATCTATTTTTTGTTTCTAAACTTGTCTCATAATTTAGTGAAAATTAATTTTCATTATATAGATAAAGAATGGCCCCAACTCCACAATTTCCCAGAGTACCATGGCATGCTCCATTGAAAATCCTCCAAGGCTTAGTGCGATCTATAATAATTTCTTGAAGGTGTTGAAGGAAAATCTCCCTGCGGATAGGTAGATCTCCTCTTGAGATCTAGACTCTTAACTCTTAAGACAAAAGACGCTTATCATGGACGCTGACTTCCTTTTATATATATATAAACTAATGTATGAGGAGGAACGAGAAAAGAAGTACCTTTTATCGGTGTTTGTCCCTGCAAAATCCGAGTTGAGATCCAATATTTCTGATGCAGGAGCATCTCAAGCGAGCCTGCATGGAGACAACAGACAACTCGACATGCGCCCAATGCAAATTTTGAAATTATCTTGAAGTTAATGCGCCAATCTTAAATGAGATAATTAAGGAGTGCACTTGTAAAATGTAAATGGACCTTGAGTGATCCGCTCTCGTCCTTATTAGGTATAAGGCATTTATAATAGTAAATGCAAGTAGATAGAATTGAATATATAGATTTGACAGTCTTAGAGCGCAAGAGGGAAATGGGATAGAGACACCCTCATTGTATATTGTAACAAAAGCATGAAGATTATGCCAATTGAGAGCATAGAGAAGAAGCTGAGAGCTGTAGTGAGAATTCCATGTACAGAAGTTCTGGATTAATACAAAAAGGTTTTGATTCAGACTCATGGTGTTCAAATATTCTCTGTGTATGCATCTTTGAATGTTATGCTCATGAATGGTTTACTATTTCTGTCATGCAATTGCTTTTACGCTATGTATGGATGATTTCTTATTGAATGTCTGAAATCTGAGAGAGAGGGTAAGGGAAATGAGTTTCAATTGTTTCTCTATCTGAGCAAGGGTTCCTGCAAGGAGTGCAGTTGAATTGTCCGCAAGGAGTGCGTTGACAAAGGGTTCAAAGGTTTATCTCTAAAAGCTCAGATAGGGTAGATTTTGTTCTCATTCACTCAAAAGTGCAGTCAGGCACTAGAGTTGTGCAAGGAGTGCACAGGCTGAGTAAAGTCTCAGATTTGTGGACCTGAGCAAAGTATTGAGAGACTGCTACTGCAAGTGTGCACAGAGTCAAAGGGAATTCAACACTTGAAAGTGTTTGAAGGTCTGCCGCAAGGAGTGCGAGCAGGAGTTTTCTGAAAGACTCAAAGTCCTGGGAAGCTCAGAAGGATTTGAACCTTCAAAGGAGTTGAAGGAAGGCAAGAGGCCAAGTACCTTGAAAATATGAAGGAAGGTGTAGTGACGTCGGACCGCAGGAGGACAAGTTCCACGGATAGAGATACTTCATTTAGTTCATGCAGAAGTTCTCAAGGAAGAATGAACGATCGAAATTCTCTGTGGAGAATTTTTGAAGTCCCATGAGCCATCAGATCTCATGGAGGAGAAGGGGAGTTACAACAAGTATTCCCAAAGGTTCAAGCTCAAGAGAGGTAGAACTGTAGATCAAAGCGGATAAGGGCCATTGGATTTACACATGGATTCCTATTTCGGGGTTTCGTAGGTTGAAGTCCCGTAATCTTTGCAAAAGGACTCTCAAAATCATGAAACGTGAAGTCCTGAAGGGAAAAAAGGATCATGTGGGCCACAGAAGATAGTAGAGTGGACAGGTGGTGCACTCTCGACAAGGAAGTCAATTCAGTTGACCATTTCAGGGTTTCGTGGAGTGAAGTTTCAAAATCCTTGCATCAGGATTCACGAAATCGTGAAGTCCAAAGTCCCGACAGAGTAAAGGGGCATTGAAAGGTTAACCTTATGAGTGCATCGACGTTTCAGTAAATCAGGTTTCGGGGGTCGAGGAGACAAGTTTCTTGACATTTCAACTCCCAAAATCGCGATAAGGAGAAATCCGAACTAACAAGGAGAAAGGGTCATGTGTTGACTGTCTTTGGGTTTCGGAGATTGAGAGACAAGACGCTCGACCATCGGATTCATGGAAGTGTGAAGTCCGATATTCGAAAGTACAAGGGGGATTTCCTAAATTTAAGTGTGGGTGCATATTTCTCGAAAGGGAAATAGAAGAGCCATTTTCGAGAGCTTGTCGGGCTAGTGTAAGGGAAAAGATCCTGTGTACGTAACCTTCCGACCCGCGGGTTGAGGAGGGGTGATGTCAGGTTTGGTATCAGATCTTAGAAAGGATTCTTTTCTTTTTGTAGCAGGGAAAAGGAGAATTCACCATGTCTCCAAGGAGAAGGGATAGGCAAACAACCGATCCACCAGAGGGGAGGGGAATGTCGCGAAGAAGGGGTAGGAAAATGACTAAGCCAACCATGGAGAGAGAAATGCGTGACTTACATGCCAGACTTGAAGACATGGAGACAACACAGAGGTGCACAATCAGTGCTGGGGACCTTACTGATTCCGAAAGTGAAATTGAGGCTGAACATGAAGGGGAAGAAGTTGCAGCTGAAGATTGCACAAACAAACATTTGATTAGGGCTATTGCAAGAATGGGTGCAAGAGCGAAAATGGACATTCCAGTTTATGAGGGAAACTTGGATGCAGAGGAGCTTCTAGACTGGATTAGAGATCTGGACACATATTTTGACTATGAAGATGTCGAAGAGGACAAGAAGGTCAAACATGTTGTCACGAGGTCAAAAGGACATGCAACATTGTGGTGGGATGAGCTACAAGATCACAGACACTGCAAAGGAAAGAAGAAGATCAAAAGCTGGGATAGAATGATTGTGAAGATGAAGGAAAAATTCATCCCCAGAGATTACCAAATCACTCTATTTCGAAGAATGAAGAACTTGAGACAGAAGTTGATGACAGTGAAAGAATACACTGAAGAATTCTACAGGTTGAACATCAGGGTAGGTCATCGAGAAAGAAATGATGAAAAGGTTGTCAGATACATGAATGGCCCGAGATACAACATTCAGGATGAGATGAACATGGTAACCATCCGAATGGTGGAATATGCTTATCATATGGCTCTAAAATCTGAAGAGAAGCTAAGCCGAAAGTAGGGTCAAAGAGGCCGAAGAAGAAGTCAACCCAGAGGCAAATTAGTTGCCCAAGATAAAAACCAGAAACCCAAGGAGGACTGGAAGAAACCTCAGACTCGAATTGAGAGAGGTGGAACCTCACAACAAGGGAAATATGCTGAACAGAGAGGACAACATACCTAATAGAGAGGAGATTATGTTGATAATAATATTTTTCCTCGTACTAAAGGTAGAGGAAGAGGAAGAGGTGGAGTAATAACATGCTTCACATGTGGAAAGAATGGGCACAAGTCTTATGAGTGTCCAAATAAAAAGAAAGAAGGTGGAGAGACTCACATTTCCAAAGCACAGAGGTGGAATGTTGAGGCAGAAGATGCTGAAGGCGAAAGATTGCTGATGATGCGAAAATCTCTTTTGACACCAGAGAAGGAGGTGGAGAGTTCAGTCCACAGAAACAAAATTTTTCGGAAAGCTTGCAAAACCAAGGACAGGGTATGCAAGGTCATTGTGAATAGTGGTAGCATGGATAATCTCATTTCTATAGAGATGGTAGAAAAGTTGGAGTTGGAGACAATTGATCATCCAAGCCCATACAGAGTTTTGTGGCTACAAAAATGACATCAAGTAACGATCACTAAACAATGTTTAGTTGAATTCAAGATAGGAGGATATAATGATAAGATATTATGTGATGTTATTCCTATGGATGTTTGTCATCTATTGCTGGGTAGATCGTGGAAATATGAAAGAAATGTGATTCATGATGGGAGAATGAACACATACACCCTAGAAAAGAATGGGAGAACTCACATGTTGCTTCCAATCAAGGATACGGAGGTGAAACCTGAAGTAAGAAACACTGTACTTCTCATGAGTGGGAAGGAACTTCTTACAGAGGTCAAGAAGAAAGAATAACCGCAATTCATTGTGGTCAAGAAACCGAAGATTGTTTTGACCAACACAAGAGTGGATGATTTACCAAAAGAGATTCAAGAACTACTGAAAGAGTTTGCTGACATAGTAGTGGACGAACTACCTCATTCGTTGCCACCGATTAGAAGTGTGATTCATCATATTGATCTCATACCAGGAGCCAGTTTTCCAAACAAAGCCGCATACAGATTGACGCCAAAGGAGAATGAAGAGGTCAAAAGACAAGTCCAAGATTTGTTGGACAAAGGTTTGGTCAAAGAAAGCTTGAGTCCATGTGTTGTTCCGACAGTATTCAGTCCAAAGAAAGATGGAGGCTGGAGGATGTGTACTGACTCTAGGGCGATCAACAATATAACCATCAGGTACAGATTTCCATTGCCAAGGATGGATGATCTGATGGATTGCTTGAGTGGAGCAAAATTCTTTTCAAAGATTGATTTAAAAAGCAGTTATCACCAAATCCGCATGAGAGAAGGTGATGAATGGAAGACAACATTCAAAACCAATGAAGGGTTGTATGAATGGCTTGTTATGCCATTTGGATTAACAAATGTGCCAAGTACCTTCATGAAGTTGATGAATGAAGTCCTAAGGGAGTTCATCGAAAAATTTGTCATTGTGTATTTAGATGACATACTGATTTTTAGTAAAACAGTGGCAGAGCATTTGAAACATTTGACTATAGTGATGCAGAGGCTACGGTAGGAGAAGATGATGATAAATATGAAGAAATCCTCATTCGTGAAGACAGAGCTCATTTATCCGGGGTTTGTTATTTCTGCAGATAAATTGAGGATGGATCCAGATAAAGTGGAAGTGATTAAGAATTGGCCATCACTGAAGAATATCTTTGAGGTGAGAAGTTTTCATGGATTGGCTAGTTTCTACCGAAAGTTCATCAAAAATTTCAGTGGAATTAGTGCAATGATGATGGACATAGTGAAGAAGAGACATAAGTCTTTTCACTAGACAAAAGAAGCTGAGAAGAGTTTTAATTTGTTAAAGAGGAAAATCATGGAACAACCAATTCTGGTGTTGCCGGATTTCCAAAAGACATTTCAAGTGAAATGTGATGCAAGTGGGTTTGCAATAGGGGCGGTCTTGAGTCAAGATGAAAGGAAGATAGCATACTTCAGCAAGAAGATGAATGAAACGAAAGTGAAGTACTTCACTTATGACAAGGAGTTTTATGCTATCAACCATTGCCCATTGCCCATACCAGAGAAGTCGTGGGATGCAATCAACATGGATTTCGTATTGGGGTTTCCAAGGACACAAAGAGGGTTTGATTCAATCTTTGTGGTAGTGGATAGATTTTCCAAGATGACACACTTCATTCCATGTCAGAAGACTAGTGACGCAACTCACATTGCGAATCTATTTTTCAAAGAAGTCATTCAACTTCACAGCTTACCAAGAAGCATAGTTTCAGATCGAGATGCTAAGTTTGTAGGAAAATTTTGGAAGAAATTATGGAAGAAGTTGGGAACTAAATTTTCGTTTAGTTCATCTTATCATCCTCAGATGGATGGACAAACACAAGTGGTGAACAAAAGTCTGGGAGACTTGCTGAGAAGCCTGGTGACAGAACACCACAGCTAGTGGGACAACATATTACCACAGGCGGAATTTTCTTATAATGACTCAGTCTACAGAAGCACATGGTAGAGTTCATTTTAGATTGTCTATGGCATGAAACCGAGAGGAATTTTTTAATTGAGATATCCAGAATAGATTGCAACTAGGAGCGCTAGTGTAGAAGATTTCGCAGAAGCAATGAAGGAACTTCACGGCCAGGTGAAGGAGCGATTGCAGAATTCGAGCCAGGAATATAAGCGCAGAGAAGATCAAAATAGGAAACAACTTCAATTTGAGGTTGGTGACTTGATTCTAGCACATTTGAGAAAGGAAAGGTTCCCGAGATGAACATATAATAAACTGAAGATGAAGAAAATCGGACCATGTAAGGTCTTGAAGAAATTTGGGGCGAATTCTTACGAGATTGAATTACCCAATGGGATCGGAATTTCTCTGATATTCAATATCTTAGATTTGTACCCATATAAACCTGAGGAAACAAGAACAGGAAATGAACAACCAGTGATCCAGTGGAAAAAAAAGATGCCATTTGTAGAAAATCCGTAGATGGAGTGCATACTGGACAAAAGGGTCAGGAAGAAGACCTGGAGAAAGAAATACTTTGAATATTTTGTCAAGTGGAAGGGCCATCCAATTGAAGATGCCAGCTGAGACAACGAAGAAGAGATCTAGAGACATCGACAGACAGTGTGTGAGCTCACGGAATAGGAGCCCATGAAAATTTTCAAGCAAGGGAGTATGATGCAGGAGCATCTCAAGTGAGCTAGCACAGAGACAACAGATAGTTGGACAAGTGCCCATCGCAAATTTTGAAATTATATTGAAGTTAATGCGCCAATATTAAATGAGATAATTAATAAGGAGTGCACTTGTAAAATGTAAACATACCTTGAGTGATCCGCTCTTTTCCTTAGTAGGTAGAAGGGATTTATAATAGTAAATACAGGTAGATAGAATTGAATGCATAGATTTGACAATTTTAGAACGCATGAAGGAAACGGGATATAGACTCCCTCATTGTATATTGTAACAAAAGCATGAATATTATGCCAATTGAGAGCATAGAGAAGAAGCAGAGAGTTGTAGTGAGAATTCCATGTACATAACTTTTGGATTAATACAAAAAGGTTTTGATTCAGACTCATGGTGTTCAAATATTCTCTGTGTATGCATCTTTGAATGTTATTCTCATGAATGGTTTACTCTTTCTTTCATGCAATTTATTTTATGCTATGTATGAACGATTTCTTGTTGAATGTATGAAATCTGAGAGAGAGGGTAAGGGAAATGAGTTTCAATTGTTTCTCTATCTGAGCAAGGGTTCCTGCAAGGAGTGCAGTTGAATTGTCCACAAGGAGTGTGTTGACAAAGGGTTTAGAGGTTTATCTTTGAAAGCTCGGATAGGGTAGCTTTTGTTCTCATTCACTCAGAAGTGTAGTCAGGCACTAGAGCCGTGCAAGGAGTGTGCAGGTCGAGTAAAGTCTTAGAGTTGTGGACCTGAGCAAAGTATTGAGAGACTGCTATTGCCGGTGTGTGCATAGTCAAAGGGAATTCAACACTTGAAAGTGTTTGAAGGTCTGCCACAAGGAGTGTGAACAGGAGTTTTCTGAAAGACTCGAAGTCATGGGAAGATCAGAAGGATTTGAACCTTTGAAGGAGTAGAAGGAAGGAAAGAGGCCAAGTACCTTGAAAATTTGAAGGAAGGTGTAGCAACGTCGGACCACAAGAGGACAAGTTCCACAGATAGAGATACTTCATTTAGTTCGTGAAAAAATTCTCAAGGAAGAACGGATGATCGAAATTCTCTGTGGAGAATTCGCGAATTCATGTGAGCCGTCAGATCTCACGGAGGAGCAGGGGAGTTACAACAAGTATTCCAAAAGGTTCAAGCTCAGGAGAGGCAGAACCGTAGATCAAAGCTAACAAGGGCCATTGAATTTACAGGTGGATTCCTATTTCGGGGTTTCTTAGGTTGAAGTCCTGTAATCTTTGCAACAGGACTCACAAAATCATGAAACAAAAAGTCTTGAAGGGACAAAAGGATCGTGTGGGCCACAGAAGACAACAGAGTGGGCAGGTGGCACACTCTCGACAAGGAAGTCAATTCAATTGACCATTTCAGGGTTTCATGGAGTGAAGTTCTGAAATCCTTGCATCAGGATTCGTGGAATCGTGAAGTCTGAAGTCTCGATGGAGTAAAGGGGCATTGAAAGGTCAACCTTACGAGCGCATCGACATTTCAGTAAATTGGGTTTCGGGGGTTGAGGAGACAAGTTTCTCAACATCGCAACTCTCGAAATCATGATAAGGAGAAATCCGAACTAGCAAGGAGAAAGGGTCAAGTGTTGACTGTCTTTGGGTTTCAGAGATTGAGAGACAAAACGCTTGACCACCGGATTCGCGGAAGTGCGAAGTCCAATCTACGAAAGTACAAGGGGGATTTCCCGAAGTTAAGTGTGGGTGCAGATTTCCCAGAAGGGAAATAGAAGAGCCATTTCCAAGAGCTCTTCAGGCCAGTGTAAGGGAAAATATCCTATGTACGTAACCTTCTGACCCATGGGTTGAGGAGGGGCGACATCACTTTCACTCCTCGATAAGTCTTGTAGACAAACAAAAGTACAACCACTTATTACTCTACTGATATTAGCTCAAAATAGACCTATCTATTAGAGACAAGTTCTTGTGAGGTTAAGCAAAAACTAGAAAGAAACAGGCCAAGCGTGTTATATTGATGAGAACAATAACGAAAGAAACTTACAACCATAGATGCGAATGCAATAGTTTCGTCAATTTCTCCTTGCCTAACCCTTGCTCAAAAGATCCACAATCGGAATGATGATAGCTCCGCTGATTAGCCTCCACTTCACTGTGTGTTTCCTATGAGATCATAGGTTTCATGCTTCTCATCCCTTCTCCAAATATCACTTATGAGATCATAAGTTTGGTATGATTCTCCATCGAGATCCCCCTTTAACCATGAGAAAGCCTGCTTATATAGACTTGGAGAGGCTCAACCACTTGTGATATCATTGGGGTGAGCTGAGGATTTTCCTCCTTCAGTTAGGGATCTTCCCTAAGATCATGTCTTGAATAGGGATTCGAATCCAACTGCCTTCCAATATTGAAAAGATCTTTCCCCCATTCTTCTCAACAAACCAACTATTACCCAGAATAGGTAGCGCTCCCTAAAAAGGGGTGTCAGAGTGATATAACGCTCCCTAGAAATGTTTAGGGGGGCGCCAACACTCCCAAAAGTAGTAGTGCTTCTTCAAAATGGCAGAGGAAGTGTTATAATGCTCCCTAATAGTCTATAGGGGGTGCCAGCACTCCTGAGAGAGGTATAGGGGAGCGCTCTCCTCTAAAAACCCAAATTCAATGGTTCTTTGAGATGTCAAGAGGTACATAACTCCAGTTAACCATTCCTCTTCTTCCACATCAAGTGTTTGAGGTGTTTCAAGTGTCTTTTTGATGTTGTTATAAGTATGACATAAGTATCATGGCGGTATGCTTTGCTTGACACTTGAAACACTTGTGAGAAAAATGCGACACTTGTAATGATGACACTTGCGACACTATCGAAGTGAGTAATTTTGATGTGTAACATATTTCCCCCCAAAGTATTAAGTTAGAAGATGAGAACTGATAACTGAAATGCTTTGTAGACTTTAAAGCAAGGGTATAAATGCAGAGAACCTGACAGAATTTCCACACAAACATCCAACAAATATTATGACATGTTTCAAACCTAAGGCAGGCATACCTATGCTTGGGTGATAAATACTTGCAAGGTATGGCCGCCATAAAATACACTGCGGATCCATAATTGTATTGATAAAAGGTATATCCATCGAGGATATAGTGTGGATCTATACTCCTATAATCTGAATTGATCGTAGCCACGGAGAATACAGAGTGGATCTACGAGATGATAAGACATAGCCAGGACAATTACAAGGTGGATCTATGTAACAATATATGTGTCATTGTTCAAAATAAACGTGCAACCTAGGAAAAGTACATATCAGAGTGGTCAGTCAACCTAGGGTCTTCTTACTGATCTCGATGTAGTATGAATCTAACCATGTGAATATATGTATTGATGTCGAACATGGCAGAAACCACTTGATTACTGGTCAATGATGTAAACCGTTAACAAGTGTGAGGGATATCACCATTGATGTCAATGATTCCCAAGGTACCCTAGTACATTCCAACAAATGTGAATGGATGAGCTGCAATCAAACATCCGTGGAATCATCCAATCATAGGTCAATGATGTAAACCGACTTTCAAATGTGAGGAGGCCTGCCATTGAGGCATGCAGGTCCCAAAGTACTAATTGGTTTCTAAATCTAGTTCTTGGATAATGTGTTGAAGTCGATAGGAATAGACTCTTCGAAGGAGGGCCTTGATGTATCCCCCATCAATGACACAAAATAGACACAAAGATGTAATTGGTAGATCAAATGAACATGGACTGACACAGGTAGTGAGACAATATATTTGTGATGGCTGAATCTCGAGGCGAATACTTCCCTTGAACACTGAGGCACAACAACGGAAACTTGACATGGACCAAAACTTGGAGATTTAGTGGATGCTGTGACTTACGTCAGCTGACCTAGAGGAGTGAAAGAAACTCAAAGGATTGGCTCAGTGCAGAGGTTTAATAGATTATAATGCAGGCAAAAGACAAAGTGTCGTGTTCAAGGGAGACTCTAAGAGTTACTTGGTAATGTTCTCAAAAACTGCTTGGCTTGCTTCTTTCAATTTTTTTCCCCATTTAGATAGACGAGTACATCTTTTTAATTTAACGAGCTCGAGGAGGATAACACATGCTCGATATAACTCACCTTCAGGAAGTCCCTCTTCCTTTGTTTAATGAACTGGAAGAAGTAAGGGTTCGCTCTCGTATGGTCCCTTTAATGAATGATGTTTAACGAGTCCAGAGAAGGTAAACTCGAAGGTTTTTCATGATTATAGAGTCTGGAAAAACACCTAAAAGAGAACTCTCTTAGTTCCTTTTTCGTAAATTAGTCGGATGATACCAAAAAAGAGATAAACTATCACTCAACAAACATTTTCTTCAAATACTTTAACGAGTGTAAAGAGAGCAAGGTTGCTAGGTAATATTTTCATGTTTAGAGAGTCTGAAAAGAACTTAAAGATGACTCCAATGTTGTCCTTTTTTGTAATGTTAGTCTCGCAAGTCTGAAAAAGAGATAAATTATCACTCGAAAGATGCCCCTTCAAACCTTTTAATGAGTGGGAAAGGAAGCAAGATCACTCGTCAATCTTTTCATGTTTAGAGAGTCTGAGAAGAGCTTAAAGGAGACTCTGGGGGGTTTCTTTTTCGTGTATCCGTACAGGTCCGAAAAAGAGATACAAGTCTACCCGGATGCATTCTCATGTGTTTACGAGTGTGAGAAAGAACAAAGACTAGGCTTGGTATGCCCCCAGCATGAAATCTAGTGGCTTAACCCCAGAATGATCAACAAAGGTTGGAGATATGCCCTCCAAGATTCAATTCATTCACCGGCTCTAAGGTTGTCACCAATTTCTCTAGTAGATGAGAAAAAGGATAAGGGTGGATGAAAAGAAGGTTCAAGAGAGGTAACTATTTCATTTTTTAACGAGCTTGACATAGGGAAAGAACTATGCTCAGGGCCTCTGTTTCATTTTTTAACGAGCTTGCCACAGAGAAGAGAAACTATGCTCATAGCTTCTTCTTGATCATGGCTTCTAAGAGGATAATTCTCTAGAAGGATACCATGTCAAGGGACAAAAATTAGTCATGGCCTCCAGGAGATATTCGCTAGATGGAAGATAATCACTTGGGAAGGAACAGATGTCAACGGTTGCGAGAGGAGTAAGGAGATTAGGCTCCAATAACCCTACCAAAGAAATCACCATGTTCACTACCGGATCCAAATCGTCGGAAGTTGAAATCATGGGAGATGATGAAAAATCAACACCAGGAGGGGAAATAGACTGTATATCTTCCTGAATCTCTTCACGAGGGGAAAGAAAAGAGGGTCAGTGACGGTTATTATCCTCAGGTAACTTGTCAATGCGAAGCATTTCCAGAATAGATTCATCTAAGGGATAAATGGGGGAAATGTGATCAATCACAAACGACAAGGAACTCAACCGTGATTGCATCGAGGAACTGTCAGGTGCCAATAGATGTTGGTCATCCGATGAGGGAGATAGGATAGAAATGTATGATGTTTCAATTGGACTAAGTGGCATGACATCACCTAGTGCATCGAATTCCAATGGACGAGGTACAATCCTAGGGTCAGATGATTCCAAAGATTGATAAGCCGCGGCCGAAATCATAAGGACGGTGGCAATATGATGTGTAGTCGATGGAAGTGGTGTAGGGAAGGTACCCATGAGGCTAGAATCTTTCAGTAATCCAACACCAACACTTTCATATGTGATCTCATGGTCTCCTAAGAAAGGAATATTGTTGTCAGCAGGGGCATGAGCATTGGTCATGCAGAAGTCCAACTGATCAATAGTGACAAGTTTGTCCTGATGAGTAAATTGTACACATAGAAAAACTGACGAGGCAACGAAAGTCATAGCATAAAACCAACTTATTCCAAGTAACAAGTTGTAATCGAGGGGAGAATCGACCACCTCGACATCAATAGTAACAATTTTTCCACCCAATTGGATGGGCAGGGACTGTGAAATCTCATGGGGATGAAAAACTCACCCATCGAACGTGCGTAACATCGTTGGGGATTTGTTGAGTGCTGGTGATTTTAAACCTTTCCAACATGCCAGAGACATGACAGAATTCGAGGCTCCCTCATCCATAATAGCTCGGTGGATTTGTTGGTTATGAAAAACAACATCAACTTGGAAAGCAAGTTGGTGGGAGAGTCAAGATGCGTAATTGTCCAGGTTGAACATGATATGGTTTGATGACTCAGGATCAGTAGCACCAAGAGCAGTCAAGAGAGTTCTACATTGACTGGGGCAGTGCTGTAGAACTTCTAATGCAGACATAGCACACGGTGCTTGAGCCAAATATTCAACAATGTTTTAGTTCTGGGTGGCATGTGAACTAGGATTAAAGGTAGATTTATGTATAGTGCTCTTATGAGGGCATAGAATAGAGTCGAACGTGGGTTTCTTAATCTGGAGTGGTCCAGACGGAGGATTAACCGATGGAAGACTAACGGAGGACGATGATGGATCCAATAAAGTACCACTACCGTTAGTGTCTTTTCCTTTGTCAGGGTTACCTGGTGTGTCATATGTCTTAGAGCGAGTGGTCAAATTGATCCCATTAAACATATAAATATGTGCACTCGATGAGGCCTCACCATCAGGATCGCTAGAACTTCCCCCAAGAGAGGGGGTTTGAGAAACCATGGATTATTACTGTGGAAGAGGCTGAGTAAGAACAACGGGTTGCGACTTTCCTTGGAAAATTTTGGCCACTTCATTGCGAATTGGAGAGTCTTGAGTGTAGTGATCATCACCACAAATGATACACGGGAATTTTAGTTTCCGTTGTGATTTCTTTTCGGTAGCAGGTGTTTGATTTTTTGATTTATTCTTTGTCTTCTTCTTACCTCCGGACTGTTGTGAAGGGGCAAATTGAACTGCATTCAACTCAGAGATCTGAATTTGGGGGCAGGTAGAGGAGAGTGTAGTTGATTGGGAAAAGGATTGAGTTTTGACGAAACTGGTAACACCATCTGCATGAGATGAGGATGATGGTTTAGAAGTATTGGTATTATCTTGAGAAACATTCGGAAGAAAATCATACAAAGTACCAGATTGGGAATAAACCAAATCTAAATACTGGGCTCGAGCAATGGCTTGTTCCTCTGTGACCGTACCACCCATAGTGACATCATGAGCGATCGGGGGTAGCAATGGTTTAGTAAACCATTCCGCCAAGAGCATGTCAGGAGTGACTGCCTTGATCATACTTCGTCATCATCTCCACTCATGAATATGGTCAGAGATATGCATGGAGTTGGTTTGATGAAGGGAGGTCAAGAGTTCAGTACCCATCTCGTAGAGAATAGGCAGTTGAAATTGTATGAGGAAAGACATGGCAAGGGAATTGAAATCATGAAAAGAAGCATGTGGTAGTTCAATATACCACTTTGCTATTGAACCAGTAAGTGTTCGCTGGAAAAGATGAAAACATATGGAATCATCCATGAGGGAGTTTGATGAACACCACAAATGGAAAGTCATCACATGGTTGTTCGGATCTTCACCAGGGTTTTCGTCAAATTTCGGAATATTAGAAGGAATTTTAGCTGGAATGACTGGCCAAACTGGTGAATGAGAAATAGGATCATTAGTTAACCGAGACAAGTCTGGGAGATCCAGAGTCGCAAGGAAAGGTAGTTGTCAGTTAATGTGCGAATGATACTGGTGCAACATAGGAACACTAGTAGGACCATAGATTGGGTTAGGTGGATATTTGTAACCAGTAGGTCCTCCTACATACGGTTGTCGCTGGCCAGGATAAGAAGGATTCAATGGTGCATGAGAAACATTGGCATAACCCGGTGGGTTCTGAACATTATAGGCTGAGTGATTTATTTTCTTGTGAGGAGGATAAAAAATTTTCCCTTGAGAATTGTAAGGAGTAGATCCTGGAGACGGATACACATGAGTCCCATGAGGAGGATAAGACTGTGGTCTTGGAGAACTCCAGGTGGTGTTTGGGATGCCGCCTGGATAAGATTGCATGTAAGATGTTCTAGAAGGGATAGGATTGGATACTCCTCCTAGTGGGTTATTATACAAGTTCCCCCCAATGTGGGGTTGAGTAAAAGTGCCTCCTGAGGATACTCCCCAGGATTTTGAAGGGTTTCCAACAAACGAGGGTTGCCCCCCTGCCAGTGGTGGATTTATGACCGGGGTATGACTGGAAAACGGAGGTTTCCCTCTAGGAGGAGCATGAAAAGTGGGCTATCCCCCGGGAGGTGTAGGCCCACTATGGAAAGGTAGTCCTCCAGGAGGGAAAGGTTCATTGGATGGTGGTTTCCCTGCAACGAATTGTGTTTGGCCAGTAGCAGTCTGCATTCTCGGGTGAGAAGATGTCCTAGCAGGATCATGTGGAACATGTGGAGCTGTAGAGTAAAATCTTGTAGAAACAGGGGTAGAGATTGAAGTTCTTTGGGGATGAGTAGAGGTGATGAGTCCAACATTAGGATGGACTTGTGCTGGTGTAGCAGTAGGGTGAATAACTTGATCGACTAGGTGATTCATGGTTTGACCGGATGGTCCTGCTTCACTAGGAGGGTCATGAGGTTGAAAGGGTTTTCGAAAGGATTCGAAATGTTCATAGAGATCGTGTCCCGATGAAGTCCTCCATACAGAATGAGTAGGTGTGGGATTGGTTTCCATTGCGGTGCTAGGATGAACAAAATTCCTATACTCGTCACCAAAGATTGGTTCTATTGATCTCATATATTTTTCGGTAAAAATCCTCTCCAGTAATCTTGGGATATCTTCGTCTATGATGTTCCCAAGGGAGTCTAAATGAACCAAAAGTGGTTCGAGAGGGGTTACCAACACAGATGTAGTGGGATTTTCAACCGTGAACAAAGCACCTTCTGAGTTATCTAACGGAGGAGCAATAGCACTTCTAGTGTCAGATTGATTTTCTAACTCTCTACGGTAGTTGTCTTCTGGAGGGTTAGGAGGTAAGGGTTGATATCCTTCCAGAGGCAGCCCTTGCATCCTATGTGATCGGTGAAGACCTTTATTATCTATGGGCTCAATTGTGGAGAAAAATAGAACACACTAAAAATCTAGGGCCAACTAACAAAAATAAACAACATGCGCTAATAAAATCTAGGAATCAAACAAGCAGACAAAACTTCTCTCAATGATCGTACTAGTTGGTGATGAAATCCAACATCACGTGATCAAGTCAAGAATGGGCTAGGATATGGTGGAACAGTTAAAATGGTGACATTCTTAACGGAATTTCACCTTGGTGCAAGCTTCCACACAGTAATTGTGGATTTACCCTCCAAGGAGCCTGAGTGAGTTTGACCAATGTTTGTTCAAGGTACAGTGAGACTTCCCTTCACCATCACCTTGTGTAAGTACCGAATGATTATGGCAACTAAAGACACCAATTCACAGTGAGTCCTTGAGAAGGTATAATCGACAGTCCGATCTGAAACGTATGAGCATGATAACAAGTCCGAAATAAACCCAAGAGCCTCCCACACATAATTGTGGGTATACCTCCAAGTGACCCCCAATATAGGA
This sequence comes from Picea engelmannii, assembly GCA_009831015.1. NCBI lineage: Eukaryota > Viridiplantae > Streptophyta > Pinopsida > Pinales > Pinaceae > Picea > Picea engelmannii. The sequence goes on along the minus strand of ML782859.1, from coordinate 697,493 downwards.
TTCAACCACTACAAACAGTTGAACAACAGAGGGATAATATCCGTAATTCATCTGAATGCTACCTCATGCATAACCCCTGTGTGAGAGAGGGATCCCATAAAACCAATACGACAATTGGATTTGAATATCCCTAGCTCAGGATGCTAATGTTTGTTTTGAAAACTTTGGAGAGTTTTACTCATATCCTAATCCAAAGTGCTAACCCTAGTCTACTGTTGGTGGAAGATCCTAAAAACAAAAAATGTTCTAGATAATTTTTAATTAGCATTCGTTTTACAACTGTTCTTTACTCAAAGGGTGCACAAAAGTGAAACTGATGAGACGAGGACTCAATTCCCCAAAAAATGCATGAAAGATGATAAGCAATCATTTATTTTCAATGAACACCTATTTAAGAGAAAGAGAAAGAGTCGTTTTCACTATCAAACACTGATATGAAATGTCCTCAATCGAATCCAATGCAATGCTGAAACATTTTCAAAAAATATCTTCTAATATGCAAACCAATCCCTAATATGTATCTTTGTCATTTGTATGCGAATGATGATTAATTCAATGCAGAGACTTCTCCTTCTAATAGCCCTTTCAGATCAAGGATATTTGGACAAGTATGAGAAAATTTCACACAAAAAACACACACCCTCTTGCTATGATTGAAACAAGAAGCAAACAGAAAACAAAAGATAACAAAGAAATATCAAACAATTCACACAAAAGAGAGATGTTTTAAGAACAATGACCTCAAAGAACCAAACAAGATGATTCACCGATTGTTGATGCCCTTCACTAGAGTTCCCGCTCAGTCAGATGGGAGAGGAGAGAGTAGTGGATTGATTTCAAGCTCTCAACAAAAAAAACTTAAAAATAAGGAAGAAGGCCACCAACTCTGAACAACAAGGTGCTTATTCCTCAGAAGGCAGAGGGTCAAATGTGATTAGTAAGATGTAATGAAGCATCAAGAAGCTGGACAAAGGAAAAAACAAAGACTTAGTTGCAAAAAAACACAATTCTAGAAGGTAATTTTGCCAAAAAAAGGTTGGCGCTCTGGTGTAAGGGCCACTAGAGTGTTATAAATCTCTATCTGAGGCCTTTATGGAGTGTTGGAATTGTGCTAACATGGGTACTAGACTCAAAAAACTCAGAAAAATGTCAAAAAAACCAAAAAATTAGTCAATTTTTGTCAATCAAGATGCATGTGATGGATTGAGGATTGAATCAACAAGTGAAATCATATATAGGGGGTGAACAAGGCCTATATAAAACAAAGGGTAAGACAAGGTCTATGAGGAAAAACTAAAACCAAAAGTTTCGATTCGATTCCCCAGCGGAGTTGCCAATTTTTGTTGAAGGAAAATCTCCTTGTGGACAGATAGATCTCCTCTTGAGAGATAGACTCTAAACTCTTAAGACAAAAGACACTTATCATGGACAATGACTTCCTTTTAGATCTATATAAACTAATGTATGAGGAGGAAGGAGAAAATAATTACCTTTTACAGGTGTTTGTCTCTGCACAATCCGATTTGAGCTCCAATATTTCGCTCCTTGATAAGCCTTGTAGACAAACAAAAGTACAATCACTTCCTATTGTACTGATATTAGCTCGAAATAGACCTATCTATTAGAGACAAGTTCATGTGAGGTTAAGCACAAACTAGAAAGAAACAAGCCAAGCGTGTTATATTGATGAGAACAATAACGAAAGAAACTTACAATCGTAGATGTGAATGTAGTATTTTTGTCAAGTTCTCCTTGCCTAACCCTTGCTCAAAAGCTCCATTATCGGAATGATGATAACTCCGCTGATTAGCCTCCACTTCACTGCGTGTTTCCTATGAGATCATAGGTTTCATTCTTCTCATCCCTTCTCCAAATATCACTTATGAGATCATACGTTTGGTATGATTCTCCATCCAGATCCCCCTTTCACCATGGGAAAGCCTACTTATATAGCCTTGGAGAGGCTCAACCACTTGAGATATAATTGGGGTGAGTTGAGTATTTTCCTCCTTTAGTTAGGGATCTTCCCTAAGATCATGGCTTGAATAGGGATTCAAATCCAACTACCTTACAAGATTGAAAAGATCTTTCCCCCATTCTTCTCAACAAACCAACTGCTGCCCAGAATAGGTAGCGCTCCCTAAAAAGGGGTGTCAGAGTGTTATAACACTCCCTAGAAAGGTTTGGGGGGGCGCTAACACTCCCAAAAGTAGTAGTGCTCCTTCAAAATGGCAGAGGAAGTGTTATTACACTCCTTAATTGTCAATAGGGGGGCGCCAACACTCCTGAGAGGGGTATAGGGGAGCACTCTCCTCTAAAAACCCAAATTCAATGGTTCTTTCAGATGGCAAGAGGTACATAACTCTAGTTAACCATTCCTCTTCTTCCAAATCAAGTGTTTGAGGTGTTTCAAGTGTCTTTTTGATGTCGTTATAAGTATGACATAAGCATCATGGCAGTATTCTTTGCTTGACACTTGTGAAACTTGTAATGACGACACTTGCAACACTATCGAAGTGACTAATTTTGATGTGTAACAGATTGCCCCCCAAAGTATGAAGTTAGCAGATGAGAACTGATAACTGAAATTCTTTCTAGACTTTCAAGCAAGGGTATAGACGCAAAGAACTTGACAGAAACTGCACACAAACATCCAACAAATATGATGACATGTTTCAAACCCAAGGCAGGCATACCTATGCTTGGGTGATAAAGACTTGCAAGGTATGGTCGCCATAAAATACACTACGGATCCATAATTGTATTGATAAAAGCTATAGCCATTGAGGATACAGTGTGGATCTATACTCCTATAATTTGAACTGATCATAGCCCCGAAGAATACACAGTGGATGTACGAGATGATAAGACATAGCCACTACCAATACAAAGTGGATCTATGTAAAAAAATATGTGTCATTGTTCAAAAGAAATGTGCAACCTGGGAAAAGTACATATCAGAGTGATCACTCAACCAAGGGTCTTCTTACCGATCCCGATGTAGTACGAATTTAACCATGTGAATAGATGTACTGATGTTGAACATGGAAAAAACCACTTGATTACCAGTCAATGATGTAAAACGTTAACAAGTGTGAGGGATATCACCATTGATGTCAATGATTCCCAAGGTACCCTAGTACATTCCAACGAATGTGAATGGATGAGTTGAAGTCGAACATCCGTGGAATCGTCCGATCAGAGGTCAATGATGCAAACCCACTATTGAACGTGAGGAGGCCTACCATTGAGGCATCCAGGTCCCAAAGTACTAATTGGTTTCTAAATCTAGTTCCTGGATAATGTGTTGAAGTCAATAGGAATAGACTCGTCGAAGGAGGGCCTTGATGTATCCCTAATCAACGACAAGAAACAAACATAGAGATGTAATTGGTAGATCAAATGAACATGGACTGACATAGGTAGTGAGACAAGATATTTGTGATGGATGACTCTCGATGTGGATACTTCCCTTGAACACTGAGGCACAACAACAAAAACATGACATGGACCAAAACTTAATGATGCAGTGGATGCTGTGACTTACGTCAGGTGACCTAGAGGAGTGAAAGAAAATAAAAAGATTGGTTCAGTGTAGAGGTTCAGAGGATTATAATGTGTGTAAAAGACAATGCCGTGTTCAAGGGAGACTTTAAGAGTTACTTGGTAATGTTCTCAAAAACTGCTTGGCTTGCTTCTTTCAAATTTTTCCCCCATCCAGATAGACGAGTACCTCTTTTTAATTTAACGAGCTCGAGGAGGATAACACATGCTTGATATAACTCACCTTTGGTAAGTTCCTCTTCCTTTTTTTAACGAACTAGAAGAAGTAAGGGTTCGCTCCCGTATGGGCCCTTCAATGAATGATGTTTAACGAGTCCAGAGAAGGTAAACTCGAAGGTTTTTCATGATTATAGAGTCTGAAAAAACACCTAAAAGAGAACTCTCTTAGTTCCTTTTTCGTAAAGTAGTTTGATGAGACCGAAAAAGAGATAAAATATCGCTCAACAAATGTTTTCTTCAAATACTTTAACGATCTTGAATAGAACAAGGTTGCTCGGTAATATTTTCAAGTTTAGAGAGTCTGAAAAGAACTTAAAGATGGCTCCAATGTTGTCGTTTTTTGTAATGTTAGTCTCATGAGGCCGAAAAAGAGATAAATTATCACTCGAAAGATGCCCTTTCAAACCTTTTAACGAGTGGTAAATGAAGCAAGATCACTCAACAATATTTTCATGTTTAGAGAGTCTGAAAAGAGCGTAAAGGAGACTCCAGGGGGTTCCTTTTTCATGTATCCATACAGGTCCGAAAAAGAGATAAAAGTCTACCTGGATGCATTCTCATGTATTTACGAGCATGAGAAAGAACAAAGACTAATCTCGGTATGCCCCCAGCATGAAAGCTAGTGGCTTAACTCCAGAATGATCAGCAAAGGCTGGAGATATGCTCTCCAAGCTTCAATTCATTCATCGACTCTAAGGTCGTCACCAATTTCTCTAGTAGATGAGAAAAAGGAGAAGGGTGGATGAAAAGAAGGTTCAACAGAGGTAACTATTTTATTTTTTAACGATATTGACATAGGAAAATAACTATGCTCAGGGCCTCTATTTCATTTTTTAATGAGCTTGCTATAGAGAAGAGAAACTATGCTCGTAGCTTCTTCTTGATCATGGCTTCCAAGAGGATAATTCTCTGGAAGGATACCATGTCAAGGGACAAAAATTAGTCATGGCCTCCAGGAGAATTTTGCTGGATGGAAGATAATCACTCAGGAAGGAACACATGTCGAGGGTCACGAGAGGAGTAAGGAGATCAGGATCCAATAAACCTACCGAAGAAATCACCATGTCCACTACCGGATCCAAATTGTCGGAAATTGAAATCATGGGAGATGATGAAAAATCAACACTAGGAAGGGAGATAGACTGTATATCTTCCCGAATTTCTTCACGAGGGGGAAGAAAAGAGGGTTGGTGACGGTTATTATCTCAAGGTAACTTGTCAATGCATGGAATTTCTGGAATAGATTCATCCAAGAGAAAAATGGGGGAAATGTGATCAATTGCAGACGACAAGGAACTCAACTGTGATTGCATCAAGGAACTGTCAGGTGCCAATAGATGTTGGTCATCCGACGAGGGAGATAGGATAGAAACGTATGATGTTTCCGCTGGACTAAGTGGCATGGTGTCATCTAGTGCATCGAATTCCAATGGATGAGGTACAATCCAAGGGTGAGATGATTCCAAATATTGATAAGCTGTGGTTCAAATCATATCGATGGTGGAAATATGATGTGTAGTCGGTGGAAGTGGTGTAGGGAAGGTACCCATGAGGCTAGAATATTTCAGTAAGCCAACACCAAATCTTTCATACATGATCTTGTGGTTTCCTAAGAAAGGAATATTGTTGGTAGCAGGGGCTCGAGCATTGGTCGTGCAGAAGTCCAACTGATCAACAGTAACAATTTTTCCCTGATGAGGAAATTGTACACATCGAAAAACCGACGAGGCAATGAAAGTCATAGCATAAAACCAACTTCTTCCAAGTAACAAGTTGTAATAGAGGGGAGCATCGACCACCTCGACATCAATAGTAACAGTTTTTCCACCCAATTGGATGGGCAGGGACTGTAAAATCCCATGGGGATGAAAACCTTGCCCATCAAAGGGGCGTAACATCATTGGGGATTTGTTGAGTGCTGGTGATTTTAAACCTTTCCAAAACGCCAAAGACATGACACAAGTCGAGGCTCCCTCATCTAGAATAGTTTTGTGGATTTGTTGGTTATGAACAACAACATCAACTTGGAAAGCAAGTTGGTGGGAGAGTCAAGATGAGTAATTGTCCAGGTTGAACATGATCTGGTTGGATGACTTAGGATCAATAGCACCAAGAGTGGTCAAGCACGTTCTACGTTGACTGGGGCAGTGCTGTAGAACTTCTAATGCAGACATAGAAGATGGTTCTTGATCCAAATATTCAACAATGTTGTAGTTTTGGGAGGCATGTGAACTAGGATTAAAGGTAGCTTTACGTATAGTTCTCTTAGGAGGGCATAGAATAGAGTCGAACATGGTTTTCTCAATCTAGAGTGGTCCAAATGGAGGATTAATCGATGGAAGACTAATGGAGGACGATGATGGATCCGATAAAGTACCACTACCATTAGTGTCTTTTCCTTTGTCAGGGTTACCTGGTGTGTCATATGTCTTAGAGAGAGTGGTCAAATTGATCCCATTAAACATATAAATATGTGCACTCGATGAGGCCTCACCATCAAGATCGCTAGAACTTCCCCCAGGAGAGGAGGTTTGAGTAACCATGGATTGCTGCTGTGGATAAGGCTGAGTAAGAACACCGGGTTGTGTCCTTCCTTGAAAACTTTTGGCCACTTCATTATGAAGTGGACAGTCTCGAGTGTAGTTATCATCACCACAAATGATACACGGTAATTTCAGTTTCCGTTGTGGTTGCTTTTCGGTAGCAGGTGTTTGATTTTTAGATTGTTCATTATTATTTTTTGATTTATTCTTTGTCTTCTTCTTACCTCCAAACTATTGTAAAGGGGCATATTGAACTGCATTCACCTCAGAGATCTGAGTTTGGGGGGAGGTAGAGGAGAGTGTAGTAGATTGGAAAAATGATTCAGTTTCGACGGAACCAATAACACCATCTGCATGAGATGAGGATGATGGTTTAGAAGGATCGGTATTAGCTCGAGTAGCATTCAGAAGAAAATCATACAAAGTACCAGATTGGGAATAAACCAAATCTAAATATTGGGTCCGAGTGATGGATTTTTCCTCTGTGATCGCACCACCCATAGCGACATCACGAGCGATCAGGGGTAACAGTGATTTAGTAAACCATTCTTCCAAGAGCATGTCAGGAATGACTGCCTTGATCATCCTTCGTCGTTGTCTCCAATTATGAATATGGTCAAAGATATGCACGGAGTTGGTTTGACGAAGGGAGGTCAATATTTCAGTACCCGTCTCATAGCAAATAGGTAGTTGAAAGTGCATGAGGAAAGACATGGCAAGGGAATTGAAATCATGAAAAGAAGCACGTGGTAGTTCAATATACCACTTTGCTGCTGAACCGATAAGTGTTCGCTGGAAAAGATGCAAATGTATGGAATCATCCATGAGGGAGTTTGATGAACACCACAAATGGAAATTCATCACATGGTTGTTTGGATCTTCACCAGGGTTTTTTTCAAATTTCATAATATCAAAAGGATGTTTAGCTGGAATGACTGGCCAAACTGGTGAATGAGAAATAGGACCATTAGTTAACTGAGACAAGTCAAGGAGATCCAGAGTCGCAAGGAAAGGTAGCTGTCAGTTAATGTGCGAATGATACTGGTGTGGCATAGGAACACCAGTAGGATCATAGAATGGGTTAGGTGGATAGTTTTAACCAGTAGGTCCTCCTGCATATGGTTATTGTTGGCCAGGATAAGAAGGATTCAATGGTGCATGAGAAACATTGGCATAACTTGGTGGGTTCTGAACATTATAGGCTGGGTGATTTATTTTCCCATGAGCAGGATAAACATTTTTCCCTTGAGAATGGTAAGTAGTAGATCCCAGAGGAATATACACATGAGGCCCATGAGGAGGATAAGACTGTGGTCCCGGAGAACTCCAGGTGGTGTTTGGGATGCCGCCCGGATAAGATTGCCCGTAAAATGTTCCGAAAGGGACAGGATTGGATACTCCTCCTAGTGTGTTATTATACAAGTGCAGCCCGAGCTGACTCCCACGATACCATGCAATGCATTGGCTGGAATTAGCACTCCTCAAACCCTCAAGATCGAAGGATACATCAAAAAGAAAAAGGTAATAGTCCTAATTGATTCTGGCAGTACTCATAATTTCATTCATTGTAAATTAGCCAAAGATCTCAATTGT
>ML782859.1:673765-689524 GCA_009831015.1 Picea engelmannii | reverse complement strand
AATGGTTACAATCATTAGGAACAGTGGATTTTAATTTTCAAGAACTTTTCATGAAATTTTTATTGGAAGGAAAAGAAATTGAGTTGAGAGGTATCACAGGGAAGCCTGGTAAGGTGATAAGCTCTAACGGCATGACAAAATTACTGAAAAAGGGGCATCAAGGCATTATTGCACAACTATGCTCACTAGATGTTCAAACATCTAAGACATCTATTCCTCGAGATCTCCAAAGGATCATTGATAAGCATTCAAAAGTATTTGAAGATATTCCCAAAGGTGTTGTAGGAAAATATCCCTGCGGACAGGTAGATCACCTCTAAGAGCTTGACCCTAACTCTAGACAGAAAATGCTTAACATGGACACTGACTTCCTTTCAAATCTATCTGAACTAACACATGAGAAGGAAGGATGACAAAAGTACCTTTTATCGACGTTTGTCCCTGCACGCTCCTGGTTGCACTTCGATCCTTTGCTTCTCACTGGATCCTGTGGACAAAACAAGATACAACCACTTCCTACTCTATTGATATTAGCTTGAAAATAGATCTACCAATTAATGATAAGTTCATGTGACATCGGACACAAACTAGAAAGAAACAGGCCAAGCATGTCATATTGATGAGAATAGCGACAACAATACTTACAATCATAGATGCGAATGCGACAACTTCGTCAAGTCCTCTTCGTCTAACCCTTGCCTGAAAGATCCACAACTTGGGAAACAACAGCTTCACTGATCACTCTCCTTTGGCTGACTGTGTATTTTCTCCAAGATCATAAGTTTCATACTAGCAATTCTTCCCCCTTTCCACCATCATAGAGCCTGTTTATATAGGTTAAGAAGAGCTTAACCTCTTGAGTTATCTTTAGAACAAGTTGGGAACCTTCTCCTTAGATCAGGGATCTCTTGATGAAACCAAGAATTCGAGCACAACTTCCTCCCAATCTCGAAATATCCTCCCTTTATTCTCCTCAACGGGCCAACTACTGCCTCAGATTAGGCAGTGCTCCCTTAGAAGGGGCATCAAAGCACTATAACACTCTCTGGTAAGCCATGGAGGGGTGCCAACACTCTCAAGATGAGCAGCGTTCCTTCATAGGGGGAAGGGGAGTGTTATAACGCTCCCTGAAGCATTATAGGGGAGTGCCAATGCTCCTAGAGCTGATATAGGGGAGCACTCCCCCTCAAAACCTCTGTTTCAGGGCTCTTTTCAGGTGTCAAGGATTATTTGTCTTCAACAAACCAGTTCTTCTCCTTCAAATCAAGCATATAAGATGTTATAAGTGTATGCTTAGTGTCGATCATCATAGCAGTATGTCTGAACATCATTTGCAACACTTGCGAAAGTTGTAAGGAAGATGCGACACTTACGACAATTGAGAGGAACATGCGACACTTATCCAGCTGAGTAATTTTGATGCGTAACAGAATGCCCCCCAAAGTATGAAGTTAGAAGATGAAAACTGATAACTGAAATACTTTGTAGATGTCCAAGCAAGGGTATAGACTCGGAGAACCTGACAGAAGCTACGCACAAACATCCAACAAGTATCATGACATATTTCAAAACCCAAGGCAGGCATACCTATGCTTGGGTGATCAAGACTTAGCAGGATATGGCCGCCATAAATACACTACAGATCCATAATTGTATTGATAAAAGGGTATAGCCACCGAAAATACACTGTGGATCTATACTCTGATGACGCGGATAGATCGTAGCCATGAAAAATACACAGTGGATCTACGAGATGACAAGACATAGCCACGACCAATACAAAGTGGACCTATGTAACAGTGTATGTGTTCTTTGTCCAATGGAAATTCCTTCGCAGCCTGGGCGAAGCATGTACCAAAGTGATCTCTCAACCCAGGGTCTTCTTACCCATCCCAATATGGTATGAATCTGACCATGTGAATGGATATCTTGACGTCGAACAAGGAAGAAACCACTTGATTACCAGTCGATAGTGCGCACCGTTAACAAGCATGAGGGAGATCACCATTAATGTCAATGATTCCCAAGGTACCCTAGTACATTCCAGCGAATGTGAATGGATGAGATGAATTCGAACACTCGTGGAATCATTTGATCAGAGGTCAATGACGTAAACCTACTATCGAATGTGAGGAGGCCTGCCATTGAGGCATGCAGGTCCCAAAGTACTAACTGGTTTCTAAGTCTAATTCCCGGATAATGTGTTGAAGTCGACAGGAATAGACTCATCGAGGGAGGGCCTTGATTTATCCCCCATCAATGATACGAAACGAACATGGATATGTGATTGGCATATCAAACAGACATGGGCTGGCATAGGTTTTGAGGCAAGATACTTGGGATGGCTGACTCTCGAGGCGGATACTTCCCTTGAACACTGAGGCACAACAACAAAATGTGACATGGGAAAAAACTATGCAATGGGTATCGTGACTTGCGTCAGGTGACCCAAAGGAGTGAAAGGAAACTTGGAGGATTGTCTCAGTGCAAAGGTTCAACGGATTATGATATGTGCAGATGACAAAGTGCCGTGTTCAAGGGTGACTCTAAGAAGTGATGGATGATGTTCTTAAGAGACTGCTTGGCTTGCCCCTTTCAATTTTTCCCCCATCCAGATAGATGAATACCTCCTTTTGATTTAAAGAGCTCGAGGAGGGTAACACATGCTCTATATAACTCACCTTTGGTAAGTTCCTCTTCCTTTGTTTAACGAACCGGAAGAAGTAAGGGTTCGTTCCCATATGGGCCTGCCGATGTGTGCTTTAATGAGTCCAAAGACAGAAAACTCGAAGGTTTTTCGGGATTATAGAGTTTGGAAAAACACTTAAAAGAGAACTCTCTCAGTTCCTTTTTCGTACAATAGTCCAATGAGACCGAAAAAGGGTTAAACTATCGCTTGAAAGACGCCCTTTCTGACCTTTTAACGAGTGTGAAAGGAAGCAAGATCACTCGACAATCTTTTCATGTTTAGAGAGTTTGAAAAGGGTTTAAAGGAGACTCCAGGGGGGTTCCTTTTTCGTGTGTTCATATCCGTACGGGTCCGAAAAAGAGATAAAAGTTTACCCGGTTACGTTCTCATATTGTCGAGCTCGAGAATGAACTAAGACTATGCTCATAAATGCGACAAGGTGAATAATTCATTAGAACTGCCAGGAAATCTGTGGTGCCAGAAACTACAAACCAAAGTTTAGTGAAGCCATCACATCATTAGAGAAACCCAAAAATGACCATACCTTATAAAAATGAAATTTTATAAATAACAATTGATTTGAAAACTCATTTACCATTTCATTTGCAAGGATTTTTGGAGTAGTAGAGAATCTCACATTGAAGCAAATCTTGTTTTCCTCACTGTCGGAGTTACGATCAATCATTTCTCTCACTGTTAGAACCGAGTAGGTGTTCATCCTTTGCTCTTTCAATTACATGGTTTCAAATTGATTTTCATGGCATTATTTATTTAAAACACAAATCCCTAGGTCGCCCCTCTTTGAACCAAATCGGCCTCTTTTCAAAAATTAATAAAATAGGGGGATTTTTTTACAAAAATGTGTTAGAGAAGGGTTGTTAGGATGTCTACACTCTTGCAATCGATTGGACTGATCATTTTTAGTAAAAAAACTCATAAAAATTCCCCCCGATTTCCCATGCAACCCCCAAAGTTATTTTGCATTTTTAAAACGTTTTTATCATTACTTGACAAATGTTAAAGGGCATGGTGGTTAAAAAAGAGCGAGTGGTTTCTTTTAGATGACATGGGCATTTTATTTCATGTTTTAAAACTCTTTTGAAAATCGCCAGAATTACAAAAACGTGAGGAATAACAAAATTCTTGATTTTTTGTTTTGCAGGTATCTTCGGCAATCATGATTGAATGGAAAGAGAGGGAACATGAGATGGATGGTTTAGTCGCTCTACGTAGTCCTTGTACGTGGGCCGCCTTGCGAGCTTGTGGCTTGCTCAAGTTCTTCAAATTGCAAAAAATGAAGAGAGAGGTGTTATTACTTGAGCATATGATTGGCCTTTGGGATGTTTCGGAACAGGGATTCCGTATCGGCACACAACTCCTAACCATTGAGTTGGAAGACATGTACTTTTTGACCGGCCTCTCGAAAAGAGTGGTCCCCATATCTTTTACTGGGAAGAGGGCATTACTTGAGCAGGTGTACGTGTATCTAGCATGCCACTGCATTCCATGAGCAAGGTTGGTAGGGGGCAGTATCCCTATCAAGGATATATGAGATCTGCCTCTCCGGTCTATAGTATTCGCTATCACAAGCATGACTGGAAGCACTAGCACTCATCTGGCGTCGAGATCACATGTGGTCTATGGAGTTCAGTGTTTGGAACCAACACTGTTCAACTGGAGTGTAGCGTTCCTTCGTAATGTGAAGGAACAGATCTCACGGTGCAGGACTGGTCAGAAGCAGTTCGACTATGGCTCATTTTTGGTCTCGTTTTTCCTAGAGCGCATCCCTCAGATGCAGCCTCAGATAGCACTGACAGTATGACCAGTGGACGAACCTTGGATGGAGAGGTGGACTAGTCTGTCTCCAATGCTATTTTCAGAGTCAGAGTTCCACTTTACTGGTGATTTATTTTCCTGGTTGAGACGGCAATACCTCTGGATAGAGGACTTCCCTTATGCCGACATGGACTTCCGTGGGAATATGGACTTGATTTTTCCCGCGGGGGAAGATTGGGATGAGTCAGGTAAGAGACTAAGCCATACCTTGTCTAGTTTCTTTGTTTTTTTTTTAAAGTTTTTAATGTATATGTATTTTTTTGGGGTATGTGAAAGAGTTATAACAGATTTTTTGTTTCCAACATGCAGACAAGGGAGCAGTGCGCCCAGTTGATATACCAGTACCAGGGCGTCGTGGAGGTGCCCCAGTCACAGCAGATCCAGCAGTACCAGTGGTGGGTCTCCGTGAGGTTGAGAGGAACCTCCAAGGCCTTACGATGGGTATCCCTCCTCTGCGGAGGGGGGATGTGACTTTACATCTGCAGTGACACACTGTAGGAGTGCCAGAGAATATCAATTCTCTGCTGAGGTGCGTAGTGAGTGCAGTAGTGTGTTACTCATAGCACAACGCAGTGCGGGGAGATTAGAGTCTCCCCGTGATCATGTTTTTGTATGCCTTGTCAAGCGATGTTGTATGGGTGAACAGACCCAATATTTTGCTCTTCTACACACTTTTTGATGTAATACAAACATTTCATTCATGCCATATCTATATCTATATCTATCTATATATATATACAGTTTTGAGTTTTTATGATGCCAATGATTTGTACATGATGATGTCTGTGATGTGTTTTAATTTACATGTAATGTACAATTTTTCTTCCCTTTAATCTTATATGTGGGCAAGATACCGATCCATGATATAATTAGCTAATGAATCTGAAACACTATTAAGTTCTCTCGGAATGTGTCTATATTCGATGTAATCGAACATTCATTCGAGACGACAAACTTGCAAGTGTAGGCATAGCAAGATAGGACTACGGATAGTGTAGATACGGTTGAGTTGACAAACCACCAGTTGGGAATCTAAGTACATAATGATGCGAGAGATACCTAGAGAGGAAGCTTGGGTCAGCAGTCCAATGACAGCATGATATTTTTCCATATTGTTGGTTGTTGGTCCTAAACAAATGCCTCCTGAGCTCACCACTTGGTCAAATTGGTAAATAACCCAAGCTATTGAAGCAATGTTCCGGGTATGTTGGCTAGCGCCATCCGTGAACCCAAAAAAGATAGGAAAGGAGGATTTCATCTGCGCATGAAAACACAGGCACAGTCATGAGTGGAAATGGTAAAGACTCGAGCACGGGAAAGAAATAGACACACCGAAACTAAATACAATAATGTACAAAGTACAAATGCTAGGTGATCTAGGTATAGTACTTCTTAAGGTAAAGCCCGTTTCGGGGCTCTCCGAGGGAGGTTCCATCATGATCAACTAATTCATAGGTACCTTTATGTAGGACACATTTCATGATGTAGGGACCGTGCCACATGGGTTCTAACTTTCCTGTCCCCAATTTATCATGAGCTTGGTCATAAACAAGGACTAAGTCTCCTTTCGTGAAAGTCTGAGGGTGGACATATTTTTCATATTGACTTTTAATTCGTTTTTGATGTGCCTCATTGGCGAGAGCAGCATTGCGACGTGTTTCGTCCAGTTTGGAAAGATACAAAAATCGTTCTTCTCTCGCGGAAGTATGAGGCAGGGTTTCTACTTTCAGTTTGAATGATGGGATCTCACACTTGATCGGTAGGACGACTTCAATGCCATAGACCAACTGGAAAGGAGTGAATCCAGTTGAGGTTTTCATAGAGGTGCGATAGGCCCAGAGAGCGGAGAACAGTTGTAGATGTCACGATTCTTTGTTTTCCCCTACCATGCATTGGATCATGGTTTTTAGGGCTTTGTTGATAGCCTCAACTTGTCCGTTTGCTTGAGGGTAGTAAGGGGATGAGTTTTCATGGCGAAAGCCCAATTTGACATGTAACTCGCTCATCATCTAGTTTTTGAAGTGTGCACCATGGTCAGTGACAATGGCATGTGGTACACCAAAATGAGTTATGATGTGGTTGAAGAGGAATAGAGCTGTTGTACGGCCATCATTCAGGAAGGTAGGCATAGCCTCAGCCCATTTGGTGAATTAGTCGATGGCGACGATAATGTAACCGTGCCCCCCAATTGAGGTAGGCTTACACTGCATGAAATCGATGCCCCATTTGGCAAAGGGGCCGATGGCAATAATAGGCTGCAGCACCATAGGGTGGGTGCATGCCTTCTTGTTAAATATTTGGCAGGGTGGGCGCTTCTTGACAGCCTCGATACAATCTTTGAAAATCGAGGGCCAAACGTAGCCAACACGTAGGATTTTTTGGGTGGTGGCCATACAAGAAAGGTGAATGCCATAGGCGCCAAGGTGACAATCGTTCAAAACGCGTTCAGCCTCCTCGTGAGTCAAACATGACCGAAGGATGGTGTCGATACCATGGCGAGACAAAGTGTCACCGAGGATGATGTAACAATGAGAGTGATGACGAATGTTTTGACGCTCTTCGTGAGAGATGTTGGGCTGAAAACTGTGTGTTTGAAGGTAGAGGAGAATATCTCTGTACCAGGGATTAGAGGTTCTGATGAGGAAGAGAGATTCATTAGGGAGAGAATATCTAGGTTTGATGTTTTCTTCGGCACGAGGGAGAGCGCAGATGAGCTCGGCAAACACCAGGGATTTTTTGGCTTTAGCCTTTGTAAACTCAAGATCGAATTCTTGAAGAATAACGATCCACTTTGAATATTTGCCCCCAAGTACTTGACGTGTCAGGACATGGCACATGGGGTTGGAGTCTGCGATTACCGTGGTGGTGTGTAATAAGATGTAGTGGCGGAATCTTTGGACAGCGATGACGGCTGCCAGAGCCAGTTTCTCAACATGCGAATATCTAAGTTCGGGTCCAGATAAACTCTTTCTCAGATAATAAATCACATGTTCTTCGTCGTTGGAGTCTTCTTAGACTAACACCATTGCGATGGTGGAAGTAGAAGCAGCCAAGTAAAGGATATAATCCTTTGTATATTCAGGGGGATGTAACAAAGGTGCATGGGTCAAAGCTTGCTTGAGAGTGTCGAATGACCGTTGAGCTGCATCATCCCAGATGAAAAGGACATTCTTCTGCAGTAAGTGCATAAATCCTTTAGTAATCTCGACATAATTGTAGATGAAACGACGAAGAAAGTTTGCTTTGCCTTGAAAACTTTGGAGTTGGGTTAAATTGGTGGGTGGAGGTAAGGCTAAGATGGCCTTGATTTTTAAGGGGTCCACCCTAATCCCATATTTGGAGACAATCAAATCGAGGAGTCGACCGGATTCGACAGTGAAAATGCATTTGTGTGGGTTCAGACGAATACGGTAGAACCTACATCGCAGAAAAATCGTGCGTAAATGATCAATGTGATCGGATCGATTTAGCGAATGTGCGGGCAAATCGTCGAGATACGGTTCTGCGATATGTTTGATGTCAAGAAAAGCGTACGACATGGCTCACTGGAAATTGGCTCCAACATTTTTAAGGCCAAAAGGTATCTTTCGGTAGGCGAAATTTCCCCAAGGGCAGATGAAGGTTGTCTTGTGTTGATCTGTGGGAAAGATTTCAATCTGGTTATATCTAGAAAAGCCATCCATGAAAGAAAAGATTACGCTTCCTGCGTAATTATCGATGATTTTGTCGATGAAGGGCATAGGGTAGTTGTCCTTAGACAAGCTTTGTTGATATCTCTATAGTCAACGCAAACACGGATGGTCCCTTGTTTTTTAGCAGCCAGAACAAGGTTGGAGACCCATTCGATTAAAGGGACGTGATAGATAAAGCCAGATTTTAGAAGTTTTTCAACTTCTACCTTTATAGCTACGATGAACCGAGCGAAGTTTTTGCCGAACCGGTTTCGCGTCAGGGTAGGTTTTGATTTCATGTATGACGATCGAAGGGTCGATCCCTAGCATTTCCTCATAACTCCATGCGAAGACATCGCGAAATTCTTTGAATAAAGCGGTGTAAGAGACCACTTCGTCGGGTGTACAATTAGCACCAAGGTTGATGTTTTCCACGACACCTTCTTTGATTGAAATGTCAATCGTGACCGTAGTAGAGATGTTACCCATGTTCCCCTCAGAGAGAGTATCTTGTGTGAGGATAGGATATTGCGGAGCTTCGGTAACATCGAGGGGGGAAGACAGATCGTATGTCTTGGATTTCTTCCAAAGGTGGAAGAAAAGAGGATCGGTGGTGGTTATCATCCCAAGGCAGATCGTCAATGCTGAGCATTTCCATGATAGATTCGTCCGAAGGAAAAATATGGGAAATGTAATCGATGGCAGATGATAGGGAATATAACCAAGAGGGCACAAAATAAGTATTAGGTGCCAATGAATGTGAAGTTTTCGATGAGGGAGAGGCAGACTGAATAGTTACGTATGCGGCTTCGGTTGGGCTCAGTGGTATGGTGTCACCGAGCGCATCAAATTCCAAAGGACTAGGCACAATCCAAGGGTCAGATGATTCCAAGGATTGATAAGGCAAAGTCAAGATCATATTGACGATGGAAACATGATGTGCATTAGGTGGAAATGGTGTAGGGAAAGTACCCATGAGGCTAGAATCTTTCAATAAGCCAACACCAACGCTTTCATACGTAACCGGGTGGTCTCCCAGAAAGGGAATGTTGTTGGTAGCAGGGATGCGAGCATCGGGTGTGCAGAAATCGAGTTGATCGATGGTAACAATTTTGCCCTGATGGGGGAATTGTATGCATCGAAACACCGACGAGGCGACGTCAGTCATCGCATAGAACCAATTTCTTCCAAGTAGCAGGTTGTAATCGAGGGGGGCATCGACCACCTCGATGTCAACAGTAACAGTTTTTCCGCCCAACTGAACAACTAAGGATTGTAATAATCTGTGAGGATGAAAACCTCGTCCATCAAAGGAACATAACATGGTAGCGGATTTGTTAAGGGCAGGTGATTTTAAGCCTTTCCAACAGGCTAGAGACATGACACAGGTGGAGGCTCCCTCATCCAGGATAGTTCGGTGGATTTGTTGATTGTGAACAATCACATCGATTTGGAAAGCTAGTTGGTGGGAGAGTCGTGGTTGATGATCATCTAAATTAAACATGATGTAGTTTGATGACTCGGAATCGAAAGCGCCAATAGCGGCTAAGAGTGTTCTACGTTGGCTGGGACAGTGTTGTAGAACTTCCAAGGCAGACATGGCACACGGGGCTTGGACCAAATCTTCTACGATGTTGTAGTTTTGGGCAGCCCATGAATTAGGATTGAATGTATATTTCCGGATGGTGCTCTTAGGAGGGTGTAGGATGGAGTCAAAAGAAGGTTTCTCAATATGGAGTGGCCCATATGGAGGGCCAACAGATGGAGGATTGGCGGTGGATGGTAATGGGTTTGTCGCAGAACCGTTAGCAATCTTAGGTTTATCAGGTTTAACTGGCGTGTCATATGTCACAGAGTGAGTTGTTAAATTAACTATGTTAAACATGTAAATGTGGGTACTTGTCGAGGCCTCATCATGGGGTTGGTTGGAACTTCCCCCCGGCGTGGGGGTTTCTGCAACCAAATATTGTTGTTGCAGAAAAGGCTGAGTGAGCACAGCGGGTTGTGAATTTCCCTTGAAAAGTTTGGCCACTTCATCACGATGTGGGCAGTCTCGAGTGTAGTGATCGTCACCACAGATGAGACATGGGAATTTCGGTTTTCGTTGTGGTTTTTTTCTGGCAGTAGGGTTTTGCGGTTGGGTCTTGGGTTTCTCGTTGTTGTTGTGCTTCTTTGGTTTGTTCCTCGCTTTCTTCTTGCCCCCAAGTTGTTGTGAAGGGGTTGATTGGACTACATTCACATTAGAAACCTGAGTTTGAGGTGGGGTAGAAGAGGGTGCAGTTGGACTGGGAGCGGCCGTGGAAGTGGGCTGCTGGATTGTTCCAGCAGACTGGGTAGTAGATTGAGTTTTGATGGAGCCAATAACTCCATCCGCATGTGAAGAAGTCGATGGTTTGGATGGATCGTTAGTGGCACAGGTAGCGTTCAGTATTAACTCGTATAGAGTACTAGATTGTGAATAGACTAAGTCTAAGTACTGGGCCCGTGCGATGGCTTCTTCCTCGGTGACAATGCCACCCATGGAAACATCATGAGAAATCTGGGGTAACAGTGATTTAGTGAACCATTCCACTAACAATTGGTCGGGAATGACCACTTTGATTATTCTTCGTCATCGTCTCCATTCATGGATATGATCGAAGATATGTATGGAAGTTGTCTGACGAAGGGAGGTTAATAGTTTCGTACCCATCTCGTACTGAATGGGTAGTTGGAAATGTGTGAGGAAGGACATGGCAAGAGAGTTGAAATCGTGAAAGGATGCACGTGGTAATTCAATGTACCATTTCACTGTGGAACCGGTGAGCGTTCATTGGAAAAGATGCAAATGAATCGAATCGTCCATGAAGGAGTTGGATGAACACCACAAATGGAAGGTCATCACGTGATTGTTTGGGTCTTCTCCAGGCTTTCCGTCAAATTTTGGGATATCAGAAGGAAGTTTAGCTGGAATGGCTGGCCAAACCAGAGAATGATAAATGGGATCATTCGTTAACTGAGACAAATCTAGAAGGTCCAGGGTGGCTAGAAAAGGTTGTTTTCGGTTAACCTATGGGTAATGCTGGTGTGGCAGAGGAACACTAGTGGGGCCCAATACTGGGTTATGTGGATAATTATAACTTGTGGGCCCTCTCATGTGAGGTTGGTTTTGACCAAGGTACATAGGATTTGAAATGTTTTGAGAAGTGTTTGTGAGCGGAGGATAACCGGATGGGTTTTGTGGATTATAGGGTGGGTTTGGCATTTGTCCATAAGGGGTTTGTTATGGAGTCTGAACATTTTTCCCCGTGGAGGCATGTGGGTTTCCTTGAAAAGGGACGCTCCACGGATTGGGTGCGGCGGACACATTTTGTCCTTGTGGTTGATGGTGTACTCCGGATTGAGGCTGCCCCCTAGCATGAGGGTGCCCCCCGAATGGAATTCGTCCTCCGGTGGGAGGATGCCCCCCAATGTTAGGGTTCCCTCCGAATGGAATTTGTCCTCCGGAGGGAGGATGCCCCCCAGTTGGAGGTATATTTCCCGGGATCTGAAAGCTAGATGCCAATGACTGACCAATGTTGTCGATCATTAGGACCACCAAGGCCAGTCCCTCTGGGTTGTTGGATAGGTATGGAAATTCCCGGTACATTTTGAGTAGTGGTTTGGGCAGTGGTGGTAGCGGAAGCGTTCAGTGCCCTAAATCCAAAAGGGAGTGTAGGTCTTGGTGTTACAGGTGTGCCAATTGGGGCTTGATTAACTACCACATTGTCGGCAGGGATAGTCGGAATGTGTGGGGCCATTGTCGAATGGGATGTCTAGAGGGGAATTGTAGGCCTTGGGCCAACAGACGGTATGTTCGGACCAACGATTTGTGTGGATGTAAAAGTGGTAGTACCGGTGAAGTGATTTGGGGGTACAATATAGGAAAAAGATGCGTCATCACCTTCTCCTGTCCCATAAAGATCTCGTACCAAGCATGGTGGGCTCCGAACGACGTCCGCAGTCCAAAAAGGGTCACTTGTTAAAGGGTTCTGAGAAGACCCGACTGGAATTTCAGAAGGATTGATGATGACAAATTCTCCAGCGGAATTCAAGTGGAGGATCTGTCGTTCGTACCCCTCTGGAATGAAATAAGCTTCCAGATATTCCGAGACAATTCAAAAATTCTCCAAAGGAATGGGAACTTCTTCCTAGGAAGTTGTAGTATTATGAACCTCACTCTGTTGAGGTGATTCTTCCGTAGAATGAAGGGGTAAAGGGGTGTTTCCTTCCATATTTTCTGGAGGAAGTCCCTGTAGCCTCCGCGAACGGTGTGGAGGGTCGATGTTGGCGGAAAAGAGTCGGTGAAAGAAATCTATGGCCAACTAACGAAAAGAAATAGCACACGCTAAAAAAAAAAAAAATCTAAGAATCACAACCAAGTAAACAGGACCTTCTTTTGATGATCGTACTAGTTGGTGATGAAATCCAACGTCGTATGATCAAGTCCAGAAGGGGTGGGGATAGGGTGGAACAGTTACAATGGCGACCTGCTTAACAGACTTACGCCTTGGTGCAAGCTTCCACATAGTAATTGTGGATTTACCCTCCAAGGAGCCCGAGTGAGTTTGACCAATGTCTGCTCCAAGTACAGTGAGACTTCCCGTCACCGTCACCTTTTGTAAGACCCTAAAGATTATGGCCACTAAGGTTACCAATTCGCAGTCAGCCCCTGGGCAGGAACAGTCGACAGTTCAATTCGAATGTACGGGCAAGGTATCAAGCCCGAAATCAACTAAAAGGCTTCCATGTAGTAATTGTGGATTTACCTCAAAGTGATTCCCATAATATGATCCGACCACCACAATCAGTTAAACCATGGAGGGTTAGTCCCTGTAGCTCACCCGAATGCGAACTCGTGCGTAACCCCTGTGTGAGAGGGGGATCCCAGGCAGACTTATACGATAACTGGATTTGACTCTCCCTAACTCAGGATGCTAGTGTTTGTTTTGGAAACTTTGGAGAGTTATTCTCACAGCCCTAATCCAAAGTACTAAGCCTAGTCTACTGTTGGTGGAGGATCCTAGAAAATAAAAAGTTCTAGATAACTTTTAATTAGCGTTGATTTTTATGGTTGTTCTTTACACAAAAGGGGTGCATGGAAGTGAAACAAATGGAATTATGACTCCGACCCAAAGAATGCATTGAACATGATAAGCAGTCATTTCCTTTCGATGAATATCTGTCTAAGGGAGAGAGGAAGTTCTTTTCACTCACAAGCACTAATAAGGAATGCCCTCAAACAATTCTTTTTCTCAATCAAATCTTGATGAAATGCTAAATCTTTTGAGATGCCTTCTAATATGCACAATCAATCATAAATATGTCTTTTATTGTTTGAGTATGAGTGATTATCAATACAACACAATGCTCGTCTTGCTAATTATCTTTCTTATATGAATGCAAACCAAACTAGCACAAGCAAAAGTCACACAAACAATACACCCTTCGCAGCAATCAAAACAAAAAGTGGAAGAAAAGAATGATCAAAGAAAAGAAAAACAAACTCCACACCCAAAAGCAAAATTTGAAGAACCATGACCTTGACTAAAATTGAGATGAAGAGGTCTGTAGGCTTTTGATGACCTTCACCAGGGTTTTTACTCAGTTGACGAGAAGAGAAGAACAATGCATGGGTTTCAAACTTCACTCAACAGGAAAAACTCAATAAAAATAGTGAAGAAGGCTACAAGATCCAAATAGTGAGATGCTTATTCTTCAATCAAAAAACAAATGTCAAGGCTGAAAGGGAAGAAAAATTGACTCACAAGGTCACTCAGCAAAAGGGACACAGAGGCAAACCCTGAAAAAGGTAGTTCTGGAGGGTTTTTGGGCCAAAAAGAGGCTGGCACTCTGTTTCCAAAGGCAAGGATAATTATAACACTCTGTGCAAAGGTATGGGGGAGCGCTGGTGCTCTGTCAACACTAGGACAGGGGCGCCAGGTTCTAAAACTCCAAAAAATGTCAAAAAATTCCAAAAATTGAAAACCAAATTTGACAATTATGTTGAGTGCGATGAGGTAAGGAGCCAATCAGCTCATGAAACTAATCAAAAGAGGATTGAACCAGGTCTGAAACAATCAAGGGATATAACAAGGTCAATGAGGAGAAAAATCCAAACAAGAAGTTTCGATTTGAGGCTATCTCCCCCGTGGAGGTGCCAGTTTCTGTTGTAGGAAAATCTCCCTGTGGACAGGTAGATTGCCTCTAAGAGATTGACCCTAAATCTAGACAGAAAATTCTTAACATGGACACTGACTTCCTTTCAAATCTATCTAAACTAACACATGAGAAAGAAGGATGACAGAAGTACCTTTTATCGATGTTTGTCCCTGCACACTCCTGGTTGCGCTTCGATCCTTTGCTTCTCGCTGGATCCCGTGGACAAAACAAGATACAACCGCTTCCTACTCTATTTATATTATCTTGAAAACATATCTACCAATTAATGATAAGTTCACATGACATCAGACACAAACTAGAAAGACACAGGGCAAGCATGTCATATTGATGAGAATAACGACAGCAGTACTTACAATCGTAGATGCGAATGCGACAACTTCGTCAAGTCCTCTTCATCTAACCCTTACCTGAAAGATCCACAACCTGGGCAACAACAACTTCACTGATCACTCTCCTTTGGCTGACTGTGTATTTTCTCCAAGATCATAAGTTTCATACTAGCAGTTCTTCCCCCTTTCCACCATCATAGAGCCTGTTTATATAGGTTAAGAAGAGCTTAACCTCTTGAGTTATCTTTAGAACAAGTTGGGAACCTTCTCCTTAGATCAGGGATCTCTTGATGAAACCAAGAATTCGAGCACAACTGCCTCCCAATCTCGAAAGATCCTCCCTTTATTCTCCTCAACGGGCCAACTACTGCGTCAGATTAGGCAGCGCTCCCTTAGAAGGGGCATCAGAGCGCTATAGTACTCCCTGGTAAGCCATGGAGGGGTGCCAGCGCTCTCAAGATGAGCAACGCTTCTTCAAAGGGGGCAGGGGAGTGTTATAACGCTCCTTGAAGCATTATAGGGGAGCGCCAGTGCTCCTAGAGCTGATATAGGGGAGTGCTCCCCCTTAGAACCTCTGTTTCAGGGCTCTTTTCAGGTGTCAAGGATTATTTGTCTTCAGCAAACCAGTTCTCCTCCTTCAAATCAAGCATATAAGATGTTATAAGTGTCTCCTTAGTGTCGTTCGTCATGGCAGTATGTCTGAACATCATTTGCGTCACTTGTGACCAACTTGCGACACTTGCGAAAGTTGTAAGGAAGATGCGACACTTACGACAATTGAGAGGAACATGCGACACTTATCCAGCTAAGTAATTTTGACGCGTAACAAAAGGTCTCCCACCCACTGGAAATCATGATCATGAAATTCACCTAATTCTTGGGAGTGTTCCTCCTAACATCAGGACATACAGATACCTTTATGCCCAGAAGAGTGAAATTGAGCACATGGTTGAAGAAATGTTAGAGGCTGGCATTATTAGACCTAGCCAAAGTTCTTACTCTACACCAGTGGTAATGGTATTCAAGAAAGATA
>ML782859.1:632857-650587 GCA_009831015.1 Picea engelmannii | reverse complement strand
CATAAACCCCTATCTCCCCCTCCATCTCTCGCTCAATGGAGAGAATAAATATGGAAAACTGAGGCATCTTATAACACATTAAAAATGAAAAATATGGCTCTTGTTGGCTCTCTTCATCCCTCCCCTTATTTCCATCTCCCCCTCTATTCATAGGAACCTACCTCCACTTCAACCCTAGACCCATATAACCTTACGCCCCCACCTATAACTAACCCTTAACCCCTCCCACACTTGATCCCTAAGCTCCTTATGGCCATACCTATTGTGAGGGTCCCCATAACCCCTACACCTTCAACCTAGTTCTCTAACCACTACCCTATGCCTCAAAGAACTTTCAATTCTAAGACCTCGAGTCCCAATTGTTCACCATGGGGCCTGCATAATATTAAATGGGAAAAATATTGAGAGACCATCCATAAGCGCAACCTCGATCATGGCTACAGTTAGATGTGTTAGACAAAGAAGACAAAGAAGTTGAGCTAGATGTAGATAAAAATGTTCTCGATGTTCATATCAATGATAAAATTATTGAAAATGACATTGATGATGATGTTTCTATGGAAAATAATTTCAACATTGATTTTGAACTAGATGATATAGATGTGGAGTTGGATCAATAAGAACATCAATGCTATAGAATTGTTGAAATGTAGGTCGAGGTATATGATTTTAAATTTTCAATGATTAATTATCTTTAGAGTATTTTGTTATATGGGTTAAATATTTGTTGTTAAGTGTTATTCCATTTTATATGTATCATTGGTTAGTTAGAATTCATTAACATTGATTTATCTCATAACCCACCAACCTATAACCCCCTAATCCATATTGAGCATGTGTTGATTGAGTTTAACTATCAATCAATATTGATAATATGCCACAACTTTTTAACCCTCACCCCAGTAAGCTTGGTAAATTTCTAACCCTCCACCTCATATTCCACCATAGAAACCATGTGCATGCTCCAAAACCATTACCTAGGGAATAAATTGAATCTTTGAGTTGCAAGTTTCATATGGTAGCCATTGATGGGTGTTCTATATGCACTAAAAACCCTCAATTAAATTTTCAACCTGAGGTAACTAAACTTAGAGTTGTAGCACTATATGTGCCAAGGTAGGAAGGCTAGAGGTAGTATAGTCTGACTAAGGAAATGGTATATCTAAGGGATAATATACTTAAGCAAAGACTATCGATGATCAAACCCTATCAAGGAACTTAAGTTATTTACCCTAAGTAACTTTTGAACAATGGATCGATGGATTGTCCTAAGAAAGCAAATAAAAACCCTAAAATGAACAAGTTAACTTAAGCAATCTAATGAGAAGAATCAAGATATCTATTTAATCTATTCAACTTAATCAACAATAGCAAACTAATCTAATCAATCTATTCAAATTAATGAGCAGCAACAAATAAACAAGAAAACAAGCAAGCAACTACCCTATCAAAATGTATGTAGCAAGCAAACTAATAAAAACTACTCAACATGTAACTAATCAAACTATTAAGAAAGTGAACTCTATTCTTAAGATAAAACTCATAATTACTTCTAATCTACAAAAAGGAAATCTTAACCTATTGAATTAAAAACATCATGATTAATCAACAAATACTCTTTAATGTACAATAACATGAAAACTTCAAATATAATGTTGGTGATTATGTCATCGATCTCTTATGACATCACGATGGCATTTAACAATTAGTGATAACTCAAGAGGGATAAATTCAATATTAACTTCTATAGCAAAATGAAAAGTACGAATCAAGCAATCCAACGAGAACTTAGCCATTATAGAAGAAATATGAAATACCATGAAAATCCACGTGATCCTTCAATTTATGCATTAATCATCAACAATAAAGAAAACGTGATTCTATTTAATTTAAATGCATTCTTATGCTAATGTAAGAAAATTCATACCATTAAATACTTATAACTAAAAACTAAACTCAAAATCAAACTTCTATTTAGAGTTGCAATTTAATTCTAGAAATGGAAATTTCATGAAGTAAACTAAACTAATCCTACTATTAACAATTCAATTTGAAAGTTAAAATGCATATAAAAACATAATGTAAATTCTACTTCTACCTTAACATACTACAGGAAATTTAATAAGAAAAATAACTGGGAAAACTAGATAAGAAAACGAAGCATTAAAATCAAAGCTAGCAACTATTCATCCATCGAAACTCTGCCAAAGAAACTCTATACCTTGTTTTACTCTGTTTTAACCCAATACTTGGTTCTACTTTAATTTGCAGAAATTCAACTAGTATTTAATCACATAACACAGTTAGTAGCTAATCTTGCAAGCTCTTTACTAATTAAAATACATTTAACACTATCCTTCACAAGCAACCTGCAAAAAGGAAATTGAAACAATTAAGCTATGAACAGTAAACACACAACATGCAAAATAATGAAAATTCATATAACAGAAAATTAAAGAAATGGCAATTGCACAACTCGAATACACAAGCTAGCTAGCTAAATATTCACACAGACCACTGATGGGCCCCCCAGCAGGTCGTGGCTACTCCTCAACAGTGAATCACGAGCTCAAGAAACACGATTTTGGCATTGAAATTAAAGACAGTCTTTCACAAGTTTATGGAAATGTCTCGAATTACACAGCAAAAAAAAATCTAGATTCACAATTCTTAACTTAATTTTTGTCTCACCACTACTGTGGTATTTATAGCAGTTACAATTTGAGAGGTCGATCGCTGGAAGGGTCGACCTCCTCTAAAAACAACAAATTACATTAAATGCTCTAAAACTGTTTGTGGCTTCTAGAAACCAAACGAGCCACTCAACGCTCAGCATAACAACTCAATCCAAGATGTCGAGAGCTCAGTAGATGGATGCCACGAGCATGAGAAAAACCCATGTCGTCGATTTTCCCAGCATAGGTCGTCGATATAACAACTGCCACCTCGCCCACGGTTTTAGTGTTGAATGGAGTGTCAGACGCAGTGTTGGATGGAGTGTCGGATGCAGTGCCAGATGGAGTACCGGACGAGCTACTGGATGGAAAAATTCCATGTGATTTTTCCCTGTGACACACAGATCACGCATTAGCTTCTTGTGATCATCAAATGATGCTGAATTAAACTTAAAAACATCACAAAACATCAATTATACATTCCTGGTATAATCTATGACAATTTGATATACGAATCCTTAAAAACTTCTTCAAAATAGTAAAATACACATATAATACTAGTCAAAAAAGATCTAATCATCATCATTAATTTAACCAAATCACGAGCCCAACAACCATTACAAGGTTTAACACAAAAAATATTTTTTTGGGTTTTGGACGTGGTTTAGGGTCAGGGGTTAGGAGTTAGGGATTGAGGGGATAGGGGATTTATGGGTTAAGAGTTTTATATATAAATATATAACACATATTAAATATAAATTATATTACAAACAAATAAAAATAAAAAAAGTAAACAAAAAATAAAACAAATGAAAAATAAACAAAAAGAAAAAGAAAAATTCAAACATAAAAAACACTATGGTGCCAAACCCCAACCAAATAAACCTACTCCCAAACCAGTTGACCACTGCATTATTCAACCCCACCTACCAGTAAGGAGATTGTGCAGAGGATAAACCCACTAAAATTTGCATTGGATCGACCCCACCTGCCAATATGGAGATTGTGCAGAGGAACAACCTGCTGACATTTGCATTGGATCGACACTTGCCAGTAAGGAGAGTGTGAAAAGGAGTAGACCGACCCCACCTATACATCCAAGGGATAGACCCCACAATTCTTTGATATGTAACCTCATTGTTGATGTATATAGAGAATGTAGATCCTACAGTTGTTTATTCAATATTAAATGGTTTACAATGTCCCTGCTTGAGTTCCATTAACTTCAAGTTTTCCTTGTCATTCACTTGTTAGTTTAGGCTCAATACCTTGTATAATACATCAATTTTCCATAATTTTGTATGAACAATAGAAAAAAAATAGGTTTTGATGAAAATTCAACAGACACGATCATACTGTTCATATAGATCCAAGATCAACAATCTCAGCTTATTTCAGTTGGTGAAAGTGCACGTTGGATAACAAGGGATCAGAGGCATAAATTCTAAACCATTGTATTAATAGGTGATAGCGTGTCATAATGTTATTCATTTTGGTACATAGGGGTGGTATTATGAAACCACTTTAAATCTCCTATGAAATGCACAAATGGATGATAGGTGCCACTGTGATGTAAGCTAAATAAAAAAAGGTGTTGCATTGATGTAATCCAAAGGATTTAGAAAAAAAATTAAAAACATTTATCCCTAAATAAAATAAGGTAAATGCACACGGAAAACATTGTTACGAGTATAGTAGACTCCAATAAAAGTAGTCAAATTCTCCTTCGACAAATAAGTTCGAGTAGTGTTCTTATTTCCTTATCTCAAATATGTTTGTATTGTTTAAAATAAGGATAGATGGAGAAAGGTAGTCAGTTTGGTTATCCATCAACCTCTAATGAAAATGTCCTAGTTGACCGTGACTATGAAATTTTTGAAACCTTTATGTCATAGTTTGATACTTAAGAGTTAATAAATTTATGATGTAATATATTTAGGGATTTTCAAAATTAGTTTCATATCTGGGAGTCAAACTTGGGTAAATTCATAATTCCCCAAACCCACATATGTGTTTTAGTCTTTTCCCTTAAAAGTAATCAAATGGTGACTCAATTGAACCCTAGCCTAATATGACCATCCAAGAAAATGGAAGTATTTGATGACCACTTGGGGGACAGGGAAGGGGGTGTTTTTGACCCTACCATGTATTTCCCTAACCTTTACCAATTAAATCAAAGATCCCATGCTTATGATAACAATGGTCAAGACTACTTGCACTTATTGGAATTGAATCTAGCAAGATCAATTGTTCCACAAACTTATCACTTTCCATAATTAGTCATTTGGTGTGCTATCAATTACCAGGTGGATAGGCAACAAATAATTTATGTAGATGATTCTAGGATATTATGTCCAATAAGTAAAAAATACATTTCCCAAATGCTCCAAATTTTCGACCACGCTGCATATGAAACCCTAGATGATGATGAGATTTCATCTAAGTACCAAACAATATCATAGTCTGAAAGAGAGAAGCTATTGAGTAATATATTAGTCCTAGATTCCTCATTACCAAATAGTCCACCTCCTTTTAAGTCCACCATATTCCCTAAAGTAATCAGGCATGATATTACCATGTTTTGTTAGGTTTTAGGATATGATCATTATAAAGCAATGGATGAGACCATTTTAGGGATACTTTATGTCTTATGTCCACCAGAGTCAATCACCTTCAAAAAATTTGATTAATATCATCTCCTACAAGAATTCATAAACTTCCAATGGTCAAATTTCCATAGAACTAAGTCTTTTAGGTACCAGACCTACTTGGCGCACCTCATATTTTACAGTAATTCTTCCTATTTTGATATCTTTGGGATCAAAACAATGGATTATTCAAGTAAAACCAAGCTAGTAATTGAGTGGACTAAGGAGGCGAGGAAACAACATTGGAATAAAGGTTTCATCCTTTATATAAACAAGTTCATGAGTGCATGCTACATTATGCTCCATGGCACTCAACCTCCTAGGATGTTTCTTGAGTTTAAAAAGATATTGCAACTGAGCAAAGATACTATATTAGGAGATTGGTACCTTCTTGAGGATCACATCATCATTAGAGTATATTATTTATTTCTATGCAGTGTATAAAACATATACATCAAAGAGATAACTTAAAGACTAGAAATATTAATTTGTAAATTCTCATACAAGTCCTCATTTGCTACATTTTGAACATGACCTTCTCCAAATGTACTATCATTATGAGACCCCAAAAAATTATTTTCCATTTTAGGCATATCACATAAATTTAGGATATCGTTTTCTCTCCTTCATGGTCCCATATTAAACCCTTGTAATCCCCACCATGTGCATAGTGGACATATAGCTCTAGGATGAGGTCCTAAGGACAAGTTCCTCATAGGAGCCATTTGGTTAGAGTTGCTAGGTGAGGTCCCGCAGTGGAGCAAGGCATAGAAAAAAGATTGGAACAATGTAGTGAACCCTAGTGTGTGAAAGGTCACCCTAAAACCATGCTAGAATAGAAGAGAACAAAAGAGGTGTGTTGATCATAAGAGTTGAACACTAGAAGTGAATTCTCTATATTTAATGTGATTTCATTACAACTAGGTTAAGCTCGTTTTGGTAATCCTAAGTTGGGGTTAGCCTAAGATCTTCCACATATGAGGATTCAATTAAGTAGACCCCCTTTTTCCATATTTTGATTCTATAGGTGCTTCGTGCTTCTTCACATTCTAATCACCAAAGAGCTAGTGCTCTTTCAAATGGAAATTTGTTTAACATAATATTAAAGATGTATCCAAATGCCTATAAATAATGTTTATCAATGTTGACTTCAAGAATTATAGTGCATTAACACTCTCTCATCCTCGACTAATCCCAAAATCATGGTTTGACATAAATCTAGTAATTTGAAATATTCAGACATGTTTTCTTGTAAACAATGGCTAGCACCTAAAATAGTCCATAATCTTATTATTTCACCATATTCTAGAGGATTCTTCAAATAATGAAATCACTTCCACATTGTTTCACCAAAACAATTGGATTGTTCAATCAATTGTGATGAATCTAAAATACCTTGAATCTATGAATCTCCATATGTTTGGACCTTTTCACAAAAGTGACACACTAAATTGTTTATTTTTTCTTGAAAATTAGCTTTTGAATTGGTTTGAGATTGAATATTGTTCCAATATTAGGGGTCTAACACATACATGACATCGAAAATTCATTTCAAGGAAATCATTATGTTATCTCTCATGCTAGTGATTTTGTGATTTCTATCAAGTCATGTCTCACTAAATCACAACATTGTCAAATTGGTCTCTTAACATAGGGAACTATTTGGTGATTTTCCATGTCTTACCAATATAATGAAAGGGAACCATATAACCAGGAATTTCCACACATATTATCGCTTATTCATAAAACTTAAAAAAGAATTCAATGTTTTCTATATCGATGATCTTAGTCCAACTTGATAAGTTTGGGTCGAGCTCAACTTAAACCATCAAATATGCTATTTTTTACCAAGACCCATGAAAGCCTCACTAGGTCCATATCAGAGTACCTAGGTTAACACCACTTATTAGTATGTAGGTAAGAGGCCATGAGTTGAGCAATGTTTTGTATTTAGTAGGAATTTCCTGCTTGATATGGGACTCATTCCAAAGTCACAGTAATCATCATTGCACTAGAAAATTATGCTACATTAAGGTGGGTTTGGGTTTATGGTTTACACCCCGTTCACTAAGACATATACATTGTGGCATGATAATTTACTCCTATGTAATTTGGATTTACTCTCCATATGGATTCAAATATGGAACCTTACTAAGACTATATAAGTTGATATTGTTTAGTAATAATCCTTGGAGGATATCATATTGTTGGGGGATTTCAATTCCTGCACCAAATCCCAACAAATCCCACTTCACAAGAGGTTTGAGAATACTCTTTACCTCCATGAGATTTATCCAGACTCAATGTACCTCCACAATATTTCAAATGATTCCTTAGGACCACTTACAATATACCACATGCACATTTTGTACCTTAGGGAGTCTCATGAACTGTTGATCTTGAATGGCCTCCCTTTCTTTCTGAACTCCAATAGGTTCACATGTTTTCCTCATAGTGGGGATGCTAGTATGACTAAATATGTCTTATCCAACCAATAACTACTCCCATAAATCCACCAATTTTTTTTCACCATGATCCCTATGGATGACTACTACCTCTTATCCTTCTCTCTTAGTGTTGGACACCCCCCCTCCTTCCCCTCCTCCTTTAGATCCCACTTGTACAACTATTTTTTTCAATGATGGGGATTCATATGCTTTCACTTCCCACCTCCGGTAGATACTTCCTCCCCTTTCTCATCCTTAGATTCAACCTCTTCAAAATATGAACTTCTCTCATTTACTATTTGGGAAGTGACCCTTAGATCCTATGCCCAAATTATCAACCTATGTTTTGTCCCTTGATCCATGGGTCTAACCAAATGTATCAGTGGTATGAAAATCAATACAAGAGACGTCACAAATAGGTCCATCACAACCTTATCCATAATCCTATCTCCTACCCTTTCTTCCAAAAATTCTATCGTTATCTTCCCTATTGCAAGAAATTCTTCTTTGTGTCATAGAGGAGATGTAAATTGCACATAGCCCTTCATTGTTCCCATAAAACCTTTTGGCATGTCATTATCTTCCACCACTCCAATCTCCCCTTTGACCATGATCCCTAATGCATGTTCACTCATACCACTTCTCTATGGTGTGCTTGGGTTTCCTCCTATATTAGTCATCTTCTCCCCCTTAGAACATTATTACATAGAGGTTTAGAATATAAGTGTGGATATTTTAACATTTATTCATTGATTATGGGTGGAGTGTCCACTCAAAATGTCATACTTTTCATAAAAATACATTGTTTATTTATAGAACGTTTAACACACCTTATTACATGTTATTTTACATGGATATTTTTCAAGAAATATGAGAGATAAACACTACATTACTACATATGGTGTTTAATTCTGATAGAGAGTTTTGACGATACAAATAAAATTGATCGTACCTTAAAAAATTATAAGGTAATTATCAATTTTTTCTTTATTTTTTTCTCGGTGCCCCAACGTGCATAAGAATTCTAACTACGTTCAAGCGTCATCAACAACAATATCCCAGTCCAAACTATTTTACAATAGATTAATGAAGAAGGGATAATCATACTAGATCCAGAAACAAACCTTGAAACAAGGATTAAGCAACTGAGAAATCGAGTAATTATAGATTACCTCATCAAATGGAAGAACCCACGAGTGGAAGAGGGGACATGGTAAGTTGATTTCTTCTTGCATAAGCACCCGTGGTTAGTCAAGTGTTGAGGACAACACTTGTTTGAAGGAGAGGGGCATGCTAATCCCTAGAAAAATCCCCATATTATGTATAAAACCCTTTATTAATCCCTATATATTGAATTCTTACATTTCTAGTGTTATATGTGTAGGTCAGCTAGGACAATTGTACTCTCTCTCTCTCTCTCTCTCTCTCTCTCTCTCTCTATATATATATATATATATATATATATATATATATATATATATATATATATTAAGGATACCTAGTCTCAGGATCATTTTATCTCATATCATATTGTATTTTGAATTGTATTTATTGTAAAAGGAGGTTTTCCTCTTGAAGTGGACTATATTCATTGAGTTTTTGTCATTTTTAAGGCGTTGGATCATAACATTTGGTATCAGAGAATCAATACTAGGGTTCTTCTTCTCCAAGTGAGTCATCTTAGAATTTTCGCTATAACTTTTTTCTGGGCCAATTCAGATACTAAAACTTGGATTTTACTTAGACTACATATCAAGGTACCTTTGATACAAAATTTAGCTTCTAATTCATCATACATTCAGATCTATAGCCTATGGAAGATAATATTTTTTACACATCCTGAATTCATTTTTAAACTAGCCATCTTTGGATTTTCGACATAACACTTTTTTGGGGAGGTTTCAAATAGTGAAAATTGGTAGAGACAGAGGATATATCTCCTAGTACCAGTGGTTCAAATTTCTGAATCATTTATTAACTACTAGACAAGTGGAATTCTATACAAGTCTTCTCTATAGAAAAGTCCAAAAATCAACAAGGTTTGAGAAATTTATCATAACTTTCACTTGGTACATCAAATTTTGGCCAGACCTGTGTCATTCTAGAAAATCCATATCATAGTACTAAAAGACATAATTTTAGACTCGTAAGGGCCAAAATTTTAGAAATTCATCAGAAGGAAGGTCAGCTAGGAGGATAGACTATGTTATCACAAGAATTTGCAGCATATCTCATTGGAATCAGACAATGATTCAAATCTGACCTCAAGAGAATCTTGTTGTAAATCATGTGGAATTATGCCCATGATTTCCAAAGGGAAACAAAAATGTTTTGGTTTACACAGTCAAACCACCCTCAAATCGAATTAAGTCGAGCCACCTGTTGCACCCGTATTGGCCACAGAATAAGATTTTCATGGCCTCGAGGCGTCAAGATTGACCCGAAGAAAGTCGTTGGTTCTGTCTGGAGTATTCATGGATGTCAGGCCCCATTCTGATCCTGATGAAGGCAATTATTGAAACTGAGGGAGGTGATTGAAACCTCATCTCAACACATAAATGGAAAGCTAGAAAGACTGACATATTTAGAGCTCGCGTCTGACAATAGAAGATTGTCTACACAATCTGACAGAGCATACGCCGACTGAAAACTTTGAATGCAACAATCTGATCACACTCTTGATGGTTGCAACAATTATGATTATATATAGTTAGTTTTGATATTTTGTAAAGGTCGAATGGTTGAATTGTGCTCCCGTATTGTAAACTTTTGATGAAGAACACTAGTTCTCTAGTTATGTATTTGTTTTTGAGACATCTTGGTTAATCTAAGTCAAATTTCATACTCCATAATATTTTCCTCTGATACTGAGAGAGTTCATGAATGATTGATTCGCATGGATTGTTGTAATTGTATTATGATGAATGTTTGA
Source organism: Picea engelmannii (assembly GCA_009831015.1). Taxonomy (NCBI): domain Eukaryota; kingdom Viridiplantae; phylum Streptophyta; class Pinopsida; order Pinales; family Pinaceae; genus Picea; species Picea engelmannii. The sequence continues at coordinate 639,885 of ML782859.1, read as the reverse complement.
TTATAGTGTTGTTATAATTTCTTTCAGTTTCTTTGAGATTTTAATTCAAGAGTATCTTGTGATTAAGTTTTTTCTCCTTAGGTTGTTGGAAGACCTGATGTCCATAGAAGACATCTACACTCTCCTCACCAAAATCTTCCACTTATTCTCCTTTACTCCAACTTATTGACTGAAGTTGATACAAGACCTCAATTGCTTGTGCATGCCATCCCATATTTTTTGAGTTAGAATGTTATTATTTCAAGTCTTATCCATTTGACCCCCTTAAAACTCATTTACATTTACTGTATAAATTGAGGGGTATTGGGCTTATCCTCATTATAGTTTGAGGGTGATTCCTAGTGCTAACATAAATGGTGTTGTTCCCGGGGACAGTTTTGAGCAGATTGAAGAGATCCCTGGGAAGAACAACATAGATCCAAGTCTTGATGATAGACAAGAGAGGAATATAGAAAATTGACTGTAATCATCTACCTGGCGACTCCACAATCAGAAACTCCACTGGGGAGGATTCTGCTGATAGAAAAATGAAGGAAATGACAAGGTATCATCTTATGAGATTTATTCATGAACTTTTGTTATTCTTTATCATCTCATTTTTGTTTTCCCTTCACATATAAAGAGGATCATATTGTGTTTTGTTTCTTCAATCGATCACCAACCTTCCTTTATATATACATCCTTGGAAGAAGAAGACTTTCTTTCTGCCTGTGTTGTAGATGTTGATATTATATCCTCATCTCAGCCTACTCATAAAGATGAGCTTCATATTAAAACCCCTCCTAAGATCAATCACTGTTGCAGCCCTGGGGAGTTTGAAATTGATTCACAACCTCCTCAAATCTCATCACACCCTATTGTCATTGTTGAACCTTGCCATCAATGTGTTAAGCCTCATATTAAGCCCACTAGTTTTCAAACTAGAATCAAAGACAAGTTGTTTAAACCTTTAAAGCTTCCATATCATCTTCATCCTTATCCTCTTGATTTCTTTAAGTACTTTCCTCATTTTTATGGAGAGGATCATGTTACATCTTAGAGGCATGTGGAGGCTTTCGATAATTTTATTAATCAGTTTGAGATAGTTCATGAGGATGTTACCATGAGGTTGTTTTCCAAATCCTTGTTATGATATGTTGGTGTATGGTTTAAGGGTTTGGGTGCTGACTCCATTGGTTCCTGGGTTGAATTATGAAATACATTTTTAAGGTATTGGGGTGAGAACAAGTCATTTTATCAATACCTACATGAGTTCACTACTTTGAGAAAGGGAAAAAGGGAAGTTTTGTCTGCTTTTAATCGAAGGTTCATAGCTTGTATTGTAGCTTTCCCCTGAAAATTAAACCTTCTGAGACCACTTCCATGGTGTATTACATAGTGTCTCAGCACTCTGACCTTTTTTTTTTATCTTAGGGAAATAAAATCTACATCTTTATCACAGTTGTTCATGGATGTTGAGGAAGTGGAGGAGAACCTTCGCGCTTGTTGCAGGATTCAAGGTCAGTATCATATCAAATCTGAACATGAGGGGGGTTTTACTTTTTGTCCCTATGAAGGAAATGTTGTGGATTATTTTTTCTTTAAAGCAGGTATCAATGAGAATCCCTGTATTGATGAAAATCATGTGTATGAACAACTGGAAGAAGTAGTTACTACTGTTCCTGAAATGGATATTTTTAATAGTTATATTATTTATGAAATTATTGTTTTAAAGGTTGATCATAGATGTGAAGAGAAACCCATTTTTGATAAATATTCTAGTGATGATGGGAAACACTCTTATCTTATATTTGATCACTATGAAGACCGTAAGGATGATGTAGAGGTTGGCCTTGTCACAGAAGACATAAACTGAAGTTTTGATCAAGGGCAACCCTTAGTTGAGGCACATGAAGAGATCGTTTATTTGCATCCCTAAATAAATCCACAATCATCAGTGGATCAACAACCACCGACGTCCATCCTTCTTCCACATGTACCTACAGTTCACAGTAAGAAGCTATTTGACCCATAGATGCCCGTGGTTTTCATTCAATCAAGTGTGCATGTAGAGGACATCAATGAAGTTGTCAGCAATTTTGAAATAGTGAAGGTAACCTTTCATAAGTTAATCATGTGTTGCCTTCAGTTTCATGACCCTATGGATGAATACATAAAGTTTCACTTTTCAAATGATTTGGGGCATGCAGGCTTGATCTTTTTATCAACATTTGAAGGTAATATGGGTGATCATAAGAATGAAATTAGCCAGCTATCACACTTTCCTTGTTTCTTATGGATCATTTGTGGTGAAGCGAAGGATTCGGTTATCAAACAGTTTGAATGGTTATGGTGGAAGTTTTCCTTCACCTAGCCCATTGTAAAAGTCAGTTAGTTTAGGTTTTGTACATAAATAAGATCCCTCGGGATCAAGTGTGTTTGTTTTTTATTTTAAAATAGAATAGTTTAAGTTCTCAGTCGGTTGCCTTCAACGGGATTTTTTCTGAGCATGACTCCATATCCCAACAACTAAGGAACTTGAACCACTTGTTCTTGGTAGCTCACAGGGAGCATGCCATCCCCTGTGGAGCCATATGTTATCACAAGAATTTGTAGCATATGTCAATGGAATCAGAGAGTGATTCAGAACTGACATTAAGAGCATCTTGTTATAAATCATGTGGCATTCTTCCCATGATTTCCAAAGGGAAACGAAAAATTTTGGTTTTGTACAGTCAAACCACCCTCAAATTGAATTAATTTGAGCCACCTATCGCGCCCGTATTGGCCACAGAAGAATATTTGCATGGCCTCGAGGCATTAAGATTGACTCGAAGAAAGTTGTTGGTGATGCCTGAAGTATTAATGGATGTCAAGCCCCGTTCTAATATCGATGAAGTAAGTTATTGAAACCGAGGGACGCGGATGAAACCTTGTCTCAACACATAAATGGAAAGCCAGGAAGACTAATAGATTTAGAACTCGTGTGATCCGGATTATTTTCGGCACGAAATGAGAGCGGAGATATAATAAAGAAATGCGCAGAGATATTGCAGATATTCAATAATATAACAAAAATGTATCAGATATGCAACCATAAACACAGATATACAGTAATAAATGATTTCTATTAATCAAATAAATGTACAGAGACTGTAAAAATACAAAGTGAAAGACTCGCTAGAATGGTGGCAGCTTATCTCTGAGAAGAGATGTGACGGCTACTCGCATTCACAAGAAGATGATTACAATGAGGCTCTAGAGGCCTTTTTTACAATAAAAGGGAATGAAAAAATTCCTAGACATCCAAAAACCTAACCCTAGGAGATGAAGCGTCAAAATTCATGTGGGCCCCGTTTGGGTAAGTGAGTACATCAAATTCCCGAGGTCGTAACTTTTGCATACGATCTTCGTTTTAGGCGTGTAATAGCTCGTTGGAAAGGTATTGCTGAGGAGATTCATTTTGGGGGATGAATAATGCCTTCAAATATCATTGAGAAACTCGATCTTGAAAAACCTTCATTTGGACCCTCAAAATGGCCCTGGAAGTTAAAACTTGCTAAAAATAGTAAATTGCCAAAATGGCTAGAAAACTGTTTTGAGCCAGTTGGAAAAGGTGGGTGGCCACCGATATCCACCTAGACCAATATTCCCTCCTTAGGAAGCAATGGTCTCCATTGTGTTGAGTTCCCAGGGGAGAAGGAAAAGCGTTTGTTGAACCTGCATCTTGGTGAGTTGCTTGTCTTGCTGGAGACGTCGTGCTGCTCAGTTTGTGGAAGTCTATCACGAACCTGTTGAGGTTGAGGCTGTTCAAAAAGTTGAGATACATGAGAGGACGGTGTGTATAAGGAATCTTTGCACTTTGTTTCAACCTTGTCGACCTGCTTATGTTGGATAGAAGGTGCTTGGGGTAAAGTTGTAGTGGTTGCAGTATCCTTTTGTTCCCCTTTTGAATAGATTATGGAGAAGATGAATTTTGTAGTATGAGATACTACCTTGTGGCACTATTTAGGTGGGGCAGTAGTTGGAACTACCTCTGGTATCCTGTAGAGTTGACCCCCTAGAGTAATAATGACACTACGGGGTCGAGACTCATAGATAGCATGGCGTTTCCACATACTTGGCCCAAGAGAACATCACAGACATCTAGTGGGGCAACATCACATAATACCTCATCCTTGAAGGGTTGGATGTTGTATGTCAATCGACACTGTTGTCCAACATGAAGCTCTCGTCCTTGGCGAAGCCACCCGATGTTGTATGGTTGTGGGTGTGGTGTTGTCGACAATCCCAACTGTTTGACGACCTCTGCTGAGATGAGGTTCTTCTGGCTTCTGTTATCAAAAATAAAATGCAGCGGGGTCCCCTTCACCCACATCTGTGAATGAAAAAGGTGCTCCCCCTCTTCTGGATCTATTAGTTCTTCTGGTTGAATTACTGTGGTCGCGACAATAGAAGTGGGGTCTACGTCGATGATCTGTCTTTTACCAATATTTTCAGAATCAGATTCTGAATCAGGGTTCGGTTCCTTGTCTTTGATCTCAGGCACCAATGACTATTTTGAGCGACATTCGTCAGTGTTGTGCCAGGGGATTTTGTGGAAATCACACCATTTCCCGGTGTCCTTCTTTCTCTTCCTGTGACCCTTTTTTTTCTGTGGCTTGTACTGGTTTTCAGGAGACTATTTGTTAGGGATATCTTTTTCATACTTTGGTTATTGTGGATTTGCAAACTCAAACTCCCTTTTGTTCTGGTGCTTAAATTTCTGCTCGATTTTAACAGCATATCGATAGGCAGAACCGAGTGATGAGATGTCCAGAAAATCCATTTTAGTTTGGATGTATCTGTGTAGAGCCCCACGGTATTTCAGAACCAAATGTCGTTCAGAGTCTTTGATACCTAGCTTGGTGTGCAAGGTATGGAAGATATTGGTGAACTCTGAAACTGATTGGCCCCTCTCTTGCCACAGTGTGGTCCATCTCATGTAATGGTCCTCATAGTTCCCAACAGGGTAATACTGTTCCTTTGTCGCATCCACAAAATAATCCCAAGTGGGATCGACCCCATATATTCCAGACTCCTCTGTGGAACTCTGTAGGAAAATGTTTAACAAGCAGCGAATGCTTGTCATTGATGGAAACAGTGAAGATGACATGAGAACAACAAGTTTGTAATCGACAGGAAAATAGAAGATAAGTTCATAAAGGTGAATGATCGAAGGCAGCGAATGATCGAAGGTAGTGAATGAGCGAAAGTTTGAGAAGAATGCGAATGATCGAAGGCAGTGAATGAGCGAAAGTTTGAGAAGAAGAATCTCTGATCATTGAAGAGGGAGACAGATCTTAGCCATTAGATCCATTTGCAGTGTTCGACCACCATTGGATCGGGGAGAACCTGCATGGTCTTTAAAGTGGAAGGAGAAGAGGGTGTAATCGTAATATGAAAAATCACGATGAAATCTGAGCCGTCAGATCAAGCTTTAATCTGGACCGTTAATTCCAGTCAATGTCGGAGTTTCGGGGATTGCATGTTGGAGATGTCAAATAAACAATACAACAGAAACCTTGAAACTGCGATATATGAATTCGCAATTTAATCGTAGCCGTTAAGTTAAGAAGTAATCTAGACCGTTGATTTTCTTCATGGAGTATTGTGAATCGGGACTTTGAAGTGACAAAAACACTTGACAACAAGAATGTCGAAATCGCGATATGCGATATGGCGATTCAATCGCAGCCGTTGAGTCAATATCATATCTGGACCGTTGATCCAAATCCTTATTAGAGTTTCGCAAATCGCAAATTCAAAAGGAAAAGAAACAAATGCAACAAGAATCCTGGTTTCGCGATATGCGATATCGCGATTCAATCACAGCCATTGAATCGAGAATGAATCTGGACCGTTGGTTCAACTTCGTGTCGGAGTTTCGCGAATCGCAATATGGAGAGACAAAAGAAACAAAGAAACTTGAATTATGAATTTGTGATATGCGAAATCGCGAAAGCACCTTATGCATAAGGCTGTGGTCATAGCCCTTGGTCATGGGAAGAGAAGGAGTCAGTCCAGATAAGCTCCATATTGGAGTTTTGGGGATCATGACTTTGAGAGGCAAGAACACAAATGCTGAAATGCCGAAATCCGATTTAAAGGAAAAATTAATAAAGATCATCCAATGGCGTAGATCAACCTGAAGGAGATCTGAGGGCTACTGTTGCATGACATAGTGAAACTGCCAGAAACCATTGATGGCGTCTGCTAGAGAATCCGAAGAGACACCTGTGTGATCGCTAGAGGAGATGAAGAGTCTCCAAGCTTCATCCAAGTGAAGGAAGACTATTCTCAGAAGGGATTGACAGATGGATGAGCGTGGAAACCTGTAACTAAAATAGAGAAGGTGAGCTCAACTGTCACAAAGAAGATGAAGAGTCTCAACTTCCAGAGAAGCTGAAGAGTCATGGTGATGATCAGACAGAACACTCGAGAGGTGGAGGATAACGACGTGGATTCAGCATGCAGAGGCATTGTGAACATTGCATGCACAAGGTGCACAGAAGCTATAAATACACAGTACAGAGAAGAGAATGTTGTTGTTGTTGTTGTTGTTGGATTTTGCAGTGGTTGTTGTTGGTGAAGGTGATTCATATGTGAAGAAGGATCAGAGTGCAGCAACTGAATTGCACAGAAGAGGATCTGTGCAAGTGAATGGAAATGGTGCACAGAGCATAAAAAGCGAAAGAACAGATAGTGCAAGAGATATGTGCAGAGAAGCAATGAGGTAGACAGAGCAACAAAATGCAGCAGAACAATGATGAGTCTAGTAAGCCATTGTTGAACATCATATCACTATAATAAGTTTCAGTAGCAAAGATTTATATTTTAGGGTGGTTGGGAGGATCTAGGGAGGATTGGTGTCCTCAAAGGTTCAAGTGGGTGCTTGAACACAGGGAGTTGGTGCTTCCTTCTAGTTGGTGCTAGAGAAACTAGGGAGTTGGTGCTTCCTTCTAGTTGGTTCTAGAGAAACCAGGGAGTTGGTGCTTCCTTCTAGTTGG
>ML782859.1:582227-592543 GCA_009831015.1 Picea engelmannii | reverse complement strand
GAAAACATAACTCCCTTATGAATGCAATAGTTTTTCAAAAATTAAACTAATTCATAAATAAACGAATACCAAAAGCCATAGTTTTGATTGACAGAACGCATAACCATTAGTGAATAAATTGAATGCTTAAGGGATTAAACTATTTTCCTTAAAACTCATACATAAACTCAGATTGAAACAATAGTAATAAAATTATTTAACAAGCGGGAGTATAAAAAATATATATATATGAATTAAAAAAAATAAAAAATGAAAAGATGCTTAGCGCTTTTACATTTTGAGTTTCCTTTTAAAAAAAAAGGGCGGGGGGGGACTTAAAAGAAACATGATTTAGGGTTTGAGACTGCATAAAAAGAAAGGGGAAAGGGGGAAAAAGGGGGATGAGCTATAAGGTATTGTGATGCTGCCAAAATTGAGGGGGGACTAATTACTTGTGGGAGTTGGGGATTTTCTCAGCTGTATTAGAGTGGTAGCTCAGCCTTGGAGGTGGGTTGGGAAGCTAGGTTACTGTCTGGATTGTGCGTGGCCCCTTTGTGGCTCGGGGGGCTAAGGGGGAAGCAGAGTACCCCTAGAGTTTGGCTGGGAGGTACCAGTGTAGCGACACGGAGCGCGGACAACACTTGAGGACGGAGCTGAGGCAACTGTATGATCTTTAAATTTGTAGTTAGAATGCATGGTAATGGAATTGTGAAGTTTATCAAAGGACTGCGTAAATTTTATTTATTGCTCTGGACTGCGAAATTTTTATTTATGGTTCTGGACTGTGTAGTTTTTATTATTCCTCGTTCTGGACTGTGTAAAAAAAAATATTTACTGTTCATAATTCTTGATTGTGTAAATTTCCATTATTTATTGTCCTGGACCGTGGAAATTATTATTATTTAATGTTTCACATTCCCTGCGTGTTCATAGTTCAAATCCACAACGTTTTTTTTTGGTAAATTACCCTACGTTTTGGGTTCCAAGTCCCTGTGCTTTTATAGTTTAATTCCACTGCGTTTTTTTGGTGATATCTCTACATTTTGGTTTCAAATTCCAGCATTTTCATAGTTTAAATCCACAGAGTTTTTATGGTGAGAGTCCCTGCGTTTTTATAGTTTAAACCCACTACGTTTTTATGGTGAAACTTCCTGCATTTTTGGGGTTAAATTTTCCCTGCGTTTTGTAGTTACTTTTTCTGCGTTTTTAGGGTTTAAAATTTTGTGTTTTGCCGGAAGATGCACCCATCCTTCCTCACCATATTATGAAATTTATTGGTTCTAATTTGATGGAGGATACCCACGTTCTTGGGCCACCCAAACTCGGTGAGCTGGGTTGTTACTTCTCTGCAGTGGGTGTTGCATTTTTGGGGTCGATTTCCTGTGCGAATGGGTGGAGGATCCACCTATGTTTTCCAACAATAGAATTGTTGTTTTCTCTGTGTACCCTCATTTTTTTGTTACCCAACTTGGCGATTTACACCCACGTGGTTCAACCCTTCTAGAATCTGCGTTTTTCCTTCACCGTTGCTTGTTGATTGGTGACAGAATTCTTGTTTTTCGTCTCGTAAGGGTTTAACTATCATACCAATTATTGTTGAATTAGGTATTGATTAATGAATGTTGTTGTAACACGTAGGGTAGGGACTTTTTATTTTTTTATTGCAATGCTAACAATTAAAGGTAATCAATACGATTAGTGCTGGTCTGGTTGTTGTAAAATTTCAATTGTGTTTAATAAAAAAAAAAGGGAACGTTAGGGCAACCGTGGATAGCTAGAATTTATTTAAACATTAAACTAATTGATGAACTGAGATGACAGAGGGGTGGCAGTAAATCCCTACTGCCGATAGGAATTGATGAATGACAGTTCTCAGAGCGTATCCTTAACCTACTGTATTGATTGGTTAGTTGGAAACATGGTGATAGATTTTAGTTCCAGCCCCGCCTTCGTTTGCGACCTGGACTGTGTGTCTGGTAGCTGGTTACTCTCCATCGTTTAGTTATAAATTTCTGAACCGTCCATCTTCCGACAACCTTAAGGTGACTTTCAGTCAAAGGGCAGGAATAGTTTATCGCTTTTGGGGGGGTTGTTCGTAAATGAACTAATTCCTTCTCTCTGTTCCCTCAAACTCTAGATTTTTCACATGCTATTTAATTATGATTGGTCTGGTAATATATGCATAATCGGGAGTTACAGGTTCATCGTCTGATATACTTAGTTACTGCACTCTTTATTAGGTTAACTTTGGTGTTAGTCTAAGGACTGTGTTAATGATTTTAGAATGTGGAGTTGTTTGATTTAGGATTAGAGTTTAAATGTTAGTTGTTGCTTTAATTCATAAAATTACAGCTGTTCATTATTTGATCATGATTACTAATAATTGTTATTAATAATTAGACTAGATTCATTTAATCTTCTGATCTATTATGAATTGGAGAATCAAAATTAATTAAGATCTAACCCCTTTTTACATATTTTAATTTATGATGGATCTCTACTACTTAGTGTTGATATATATAACATTTAGATTTAATTCGGATTGAATTTAGTTCGATTTACTAAAAACACCCTTCCTATACCGCATTAAAGTGAATATAAAAGTCCATGTACCTAATGTACTTAGAGGATTAAATAGTTAGTTAATTGCTAAGTCTTTATAATATAATTGTAATAATGCTAGCTTTTATGGTGATGTCATGGTAAGTATTATATTCTGAAATAGTAAGAGTAATGTTTTTCCCCTATAATGTAGAGGTAAAGTTAGTGTTAGAAATCATATAAAAGTAATGTCACTATTATTCTATCTGAAATGTTATGTTAATGAAAGATAATTTTGATGGAATGTCATGCATCGCAATGTAATGAAATTGTAAGTGAAGTGCTAATGTAATGTACTTGGATGTATTGAAATGAAATGGAGTGTTAATGTAGGGTAATGCATTTTAACGTAACGTTAAGGTAAAGTGGTGTAATGTTTTATGTAAGGCAAGATGATTGTGTTTATTGCAAGCCATTTTGATATAAAAGGTATTATGGGCATCATTTCATGGCGAAACTATTATCCTTTTGTTGTTAGCGATAACATACAATTGTAATGTCCTTGAACTAAGTAAAATTAGGATTTTATGACTTAATAAATGGGGGATTGAGACTAATTGGATTTACCTTATGCTAAAGGTACTCATTGGTTAATGAAGTTTAAATGGAGTAATTAGTCTGTAATCAATCACAGTTGATTCGTATACAATACCTTGTCTTATTTTGGTTGGTCATTATCTGAGTCCTTCTTACTTGCGCCTTCCTGGAGGACGCTTTGTTCATATAATTTATGTTGCAAGAGGTCGTAATCATCCTATTGCTTGGTCAGTCCTTGTTGGGCAGGATGTAGACACTCCCAGGTAGCCTTAGGAGGTATGTCTGCATGTGTGATTATTTCGTGTAAAGAATCCAATGCCGTATCAAGAGTCTCGGGCCCTTTAAAGGAAGGGTTTCCACTCTTGCGACACACCTGAGGGGATTACTAATTTCTGCCTGAGCAGTCGGCCAGGAGCCTATCTGACCTTCTCTCTCTCCGAAGCAGAGAACTAAGATTAAACACCCTGCTTTCCTATGTAGAAATAGTAAGACCTACTACTATGGATTCTTCCCTCTGTGTTCGTATTGTGCATAACCCAGTATGTCGTGAATGTTTGCGTAGTGCGCATTATGTCCTTGGTCGTTATTGTTGCAGTACTTGTGAGCGCCTTATGTCCTTGGTCGTTATTGTTGCAGTACTTATGTGTGCCTTATGTCTTGGGTCGTTCATTGCTTGCAGCTACTTGTTGTGCGCCCTTGTCATCTTGTGGTAGTCTTCATGGTGGCGTCTTGTTGGTTGTCGGGTGGCGACGTAGAGTCACGAGTGTATGTTCCCTGTTACACGTGTGCACACACCTTAACAAAAAAATAATTGTCGTAACAAGGAGGGGCTTTACATATGGTATCAGAGCCAGTTCGACCCGCAACTTGGGATTTGCTACAGCTTTCGTCGACAAGATTTGATTTTATATACTATTGTTGATCGAGTTGATTGTGTGCGTGCAGATAATCATGGTTAGAGAACGCCGCGGAGGCAGATGATGGCGGAGGCAGATGATGGGGTGCTAGGGGAGGAGGCATGATGCCTCCAGCAGCATCCACTCCTGAGGGGTCTAACCCCCAGGGAGGCGAGCAGGTTCTTGGACAGGAGCAGATAGCAGTGAGCGATGTTGTTGAGATGATGAGATCTTTCTAGCGCATGTCTGAGGCACTGATCAGCAGATTGGACTGAGACGAGGCCAGGGCACTGACACCTCCTGAGGTTCCACTGCGTGCACCGAACGTTACAGGTAGCATTCACCGTGAACTCGAGAAGGTAAAATTTCCCAAGTTCTTTTGTGCCCCGGATGGCGCAGCCGCCGAGGCATGGTTGGAGAATATGGCGATGTGCTTCGCACTTCGCGATTATACCTCCAACATGAAGGTTCACATGGCGGTATTTCAACTGAAGGGGAGCGCTCTTCTATGGTGGAAGATGCTCCTGCCGCAGCTGAACATGGCCATTGAAGCTGTGTCATGGGAACTGTTTGAGGAATGGTTCTGAGAGAGGTACCTTTCAGAGGAATTCATCGAGCGTTAGCTCAATGAGTTCAACGCATTACGACAGGGAGGTTGCACAGTGCCTGAGTATGAGGCACGCTTTATGGAGCTACTTCGGTATGCTCTGCACCTTAACACAGAGAAAATCAAGGTCAACCAGTTCGTGTTTGGCCTTAATGGTAGCCTGTGTGCAAAGGTTAGGATCTTGATGCCTCAAACCTTGCACGACATTGTCCAAAAGGCCCTCATAGCAGAGAAGGAGCTTATCAGTGGGAGCCAGACCAGGACTCCAACGAGACCCGCAGAGCATGGTTCATCTGGTGCGCTGCGACATCAGACACCAGTGAGACATACGTCGGGACATCGTGGCTTCCAGAGGGGATCCAATTTTTCTACACCCTGACGACCGCTACCTCAGCAGTAGACACCTTATCGAGGACCATATCACCAGCAGCAGCGTCGCCCATAGCAGCAGTATTTTAGGCCTATTCAGTAGAACAGACCAGGGTTTCAGGCCAGTGGGCATTCATCTTCTACTTTGGGCACCAGGACTACTGGGCCGAAGAAGGGGTGTTGGACATGTGGGGAGCCGCACTACCAGTGCGAATGTCCTATGGAGAGGACTAGGGTGCCTGGATCAGCTGGACCCACTACCGTGGGATATATGGGCAAGGCCCATTGGATTCATGAAGCAATGAATAACCACCAGGTAGAGCACCATTCGACTGTACTCGAGACGACAGGTACTGTCGCTGACCAGACCCTTAGTATTTTGATAGACCCAGGAGCTACTGAGAGTTTCATTTCTGGTGCAGCGCTAAAAAGGATCAAGGTAAAGGCAGTCGAACAGGATGAGTTTAGCTTCGTGGAGATGGCTTCGGGAGCCAAACAGAAGGTTGGAGGAAAGGTTACGGGCTGTGCCCTTAACCTGGGAGATTTTGTCACGAGGGTCAACTTGTACGTCATGATCTTAGGATCTTATGACGTCGTGATTGGTATGGATTGGTTGGAAACACATGAAGCGATACTCAACTGTAAGATGAAACGGTTGAGCTTGGTTGATGATGAAGGACAGAGATGTGTGATTGTAGGAAGGAACCAGGGAGTTTCCCTGCGGTTCGTCTTTTTCTTACAGTTACGGAAGAGTATGTGCAAGGGGTGAAAACTTTATGCGATCCTCGCGCTAAACGAGAAGGGAGTAGCGGAAGGTCTAGAACACCTTCCGGTGGTGAAGGAGTTTGCAGACGTATTTCTAGAGGATTTTCCTGGGATGCCACCGGAAAGGGAACTGGAGTTTACCATAGACCTAAAACCGGGAACCGAACCGATAGCAAGAACGCCTTATCGGATGTCGACCCCAGAGTTGCAAGAGTTGAAAATGCAACTGAAGGAGTTGTTGGACCTGGGACTGATACATCCTAGTGTGTCACCGTGGGGTGCACCAGTTATTTTCATACAAAAGAATGACGGATCATGGAGGCTTTGCATTGACTATCGTCAACTGAACAAGGCCACGATCAAGAATCAATATCCCTTACCAAGAATTGATGATATGTTCGATCAAATGAAGGGTGCGACGGTGTTCTCCAAGATCAATTTGCGATCTGGGTATCACCAGTTACAGATCAAGGAGGATGACATCCCTAAGACTGCCTTTAAGACGAGATTTGGACATTACGAGTTTACTATTTTTCCATTTGGACTGACAAACGCCCCAGGGGTATTCATGAGTTTGATGAACAGAGTGTTCCGCGAGTACTTGGACAAGTTCATCCAAGTATTCATTGATGATATTTTGATCTACTCTCGGATGACAGAGGAGCATGACGAGCACTTGCGCTTGGTACTACAATGTTTACGAGAACACAAATTGTATGGAAAGTTGTCCAAATGCTCTTTTTATCAATCGAGGATTCACTACTTAGGGTATGTCATCTCCGGTGAAGGTATCACCGTGGATCCATCCAAGGTTGAGGCTATTATGGAATGGCCTGCGCCGACGAATGTCACAGAAGTGCGTAGTTTTATGGGATTAGCAAGATACTATCGACGGTTTGTCGAGGGTTTTTCGAAGATAGCAAATCCGATCACAGAATTGTAGAAGAAAAACAAGAAGTTTGTTTGAACAGAGAAATGCACGGAAGCATTTCGGAGGCTTAAAGAGTTGTTGACAACAGCGCCGATACTAAATTTCCCTGACATGGATGTAGACTTCTTGGTATGCACTGATGCATCCAAGGAAGGTTTAGGTAGATTCTTGATGCAGGATAGACAAGTGATTGCTTACATTTCGAGGAAGATGAGAAGGCATGAGGAGAACTACGCGACACATGATTTGGAGTTATTAGCCATCGTATATGCCTTGAAGGTTTGGAGACACTACCTTGTTGGACGAAAATTTGAATTAAAGACTGATCATTGTGGACTACAACACATTTTTACGCAAAGTGACCTGAACGCGCGACAACGGCGTTGGTCGGAATTGCTTAGCGAATACGACTTCGAGATTACTTACATAAAGGGAACAGTGAACCGAGTGGCGGATGCCTTGAGTCGGAGGCCATGCATCTTTTCGGTGTTACCTCTTCAGACAAATCTACGTGAGAAGATTCTCACCTTACTGCGTGATGATGACTGGTACACAGAAGTCAAGGATTTTATCGGACAAAACACAATGATGGTACCACGATATGAGGGATATTCATTGGATAGCGATGGTTTATTGAGGTTTAGAAGTCGGATTTACGTACCGCCAAATGACGAGTTGAGGATGTTGATCCTGAGAGAGGCTCATAGAGCAGTTTACATGGCTCACCCGGGAGTTATGAAGATGAGGGAAGACCTTAAACCATTATTCTTTTGGAAAGGAATGAAGGTCGACATAGTCAACTTTGTGGCTAGATGTCTAGAGTGTCAGCATGTAAAGGCTGAACATAGACACCTGGAAGGATTACTCAACCACATGCCATTCCGGAATCGAAATGGGAAGTTATTTCGATGGATTTTATTGTTGGATTGCCATTGATGGCAAGGAGACACGACTCGATTTTTGTAGTAGTAGACACTCTAACAAAGAGTGTTCATTTTATTCCTGTACGTATGATGTATCAGGCACCTGACATAGTGAGAATTTTCATCAGTGAGATTGTGAGGCTGCATGGCATGCCTAAGAAGATTATATCTGATGAAGGATCGATGTTTATTGGATGATTTTGGATGAGATTCCAAGAGGCCTTGGGAACTCAACTTAACTTTAGTACTACGTATCACCCAGAGACTGATGGACAAACCGAACGAATGAACCAAACCTTGGAAGACATGTTGCACATGTATGTGATGGACCAACAAAAGCGTTGGGAGGAATTCTTGCCTCTAGTAGAGTTCGCTTACAACAACAGTTACCAGAGCATCATTAAGATGGCGCCTTTCGAGTTTCTTTATGGGCGACCATGTCAGACGCCCTTGAGTTGGGATCGGCTTGAGGATAGGGTCTTGGTGGGACCAGAAGTGATCCAAGAAATGGAAGAGAAAATGAAAACCATAAGACAAAGGATTAAAGAAGTCCAGGATTGACAGAAAAGTTATGCCGATGCGCACCGAGTCGACCGTAGTTATGAGGTCAGCGACCGGGTTTTCTTGCGGGTTAAACCACATAAGAGTTCGATCAAGTTTGTAAATGGAGCTAAACTCTCTCCTAGGTTTGTGGGACCTTTCAATATTGTGGAGAGAAAGGGGCTCGTGGCCTATCAACTAGCCTTGCCTGATTCTTTGAGGCGTATGCATGATGTTTTTCATGTATCTGTTTTGAGACATTATATTAGTGATCCTAAACACGTGATTGACCTGAGTTCTTTGCAGGTATTGGATGAGGGAGAGCTCATGGTTGAGCCGGTCCGCATCTTAGATCATCGCGTTCAACGATTACGACGTCGAACGGTAGATCAGGTCAAGGTCCAGTGGGACATTTATAGTCCACACTCGGCGACCTGGGAGGATGCATATGATATGCACCAGTAGTTTCCATTTTTGTTTGATAGATAGACTTATGATACTGTGGTACTTATGATACTGTGGTACTTTTATTTCGGCATTTTTACTGAGAAACTTCAGGACGAAGTTTATACCAAGAGGGGGTGTATGTAACATCCCGCTCTGGCACACTGAGAACACTTATTATTTGAGGACACTTGCTCGCAAGTGATTTGGACTTTTCTGATGTTAAAACATTTACACTTGATTATGATGCATTATGATAGACGACCTGATATTTTACTATTTGATGTAGACAGGTGCTATTGACTCAGTTGTATTGAGTGTGCAGGGTTTTGGACCTTGAGGATGCAGAGGCATCGGTAGAACCCCCTTGGACTCCGGATTGAGTCAGGGAGTGTGCTATTTGGGTTGATTTATTTACTGTGATATTTCATTGATTTGATGATTTGATGATTGACATTTCTGACATGCTTGTTGATGATGTAGTCTAACAATAGCTTGTCGACCAGACTCACATATGGAGTAAAGGGGCCACACACGATTTCTAGAGAGGTTGAGGGAGAGGGGTGGACAACAGCCCTGCCACCGCCTACTAGCACTCCCACCATGGCTTGAACTGTAGGTTAACGATTACCTAGTTTGAGAGGATCCACGATGTCATGAGGGCAGACTGCGACAGTCGCTCACGATGATTCTAAGGGGCGCGCAATAAGGCAGGGGCCTTATTCCTTAGAACCCTTAGTCTCCCACAAGTTCACCTGGTGGAGTGTTGACTCCAGGGGTTATAGATGTCTACCAATCAGTCCAGTTGGCGAGTGGCACCCTTGGAGCACATGGTGCATCCTGAAGGGCACGTCGCACAAAAGAAACACAAGAAGCGAGTGGCACCCTTGGAGCACCTGGTGCATCCTGAAGGGCACGTCACGTAAAGGAAATGAACGAGGCGAGTGGCACCCTTGGAGCATGTGGTGTGTCCTGAAGGGCACGTCGCATTGATGTGGATGAAGGAAACAAACCTAATTATCCCTAAGACAGTAATGCCTTATTAAATTCTTAAAATGACACCCCTAAACTAATCGTCGTCCAGTTCAAATTCTAAACCTAAGTCAAAAAAAAAAAAAAACTTCTCTAAGATAAAAATTTCGTTTAATCTTAAGGAAAAAGGCCCTAACTCTAACTCTAAAAAGATCCTAACCCTAATTCTAAATGAATAGCTCCTATGAATCTTGACCTAATCCTATACCCATATATCATTAGTAATAACAATTAACCCTAACAACCATTAAAATAATTAAGCAAAACATCATTATGATATTTTAGGCTAGAGTTCGCACCTCAATGCAGTGCAAGGAGAATACAATTTTTAGAACGTACCCGAGCTCTAGTTCTTGGATTCATTAGCGTTAGCTTCATCCAACTACAACCAATATATCAACGAATACGTTTTAGTTAACTCAGACAATAAATTTCATTGAAGGCCTCTCCTTCCTTAACCGCAACCTGCAATGAGATTTCATTAACTTATTGAAAACATAACTCCCTTATGAATGCAATAGTTTTTCAAAAATTAAACTAATTCATAAATAATCGAATACCAAAAGCCATAGTTTTGATTGACAGAACACATAACCATTAGTGAATAAATTGAATGCTTAAGGGATTAAACTATTTTCCTTAAAACTCATACATAAACTCAGATTGAACCAATAGTAATAAAATTATTTAAC
>ML782859.1:510440-525714 GCA_009831015.1 Picea engelmannii | reverse complement strand
CATAATTCAATCTCCTCAACTTGGTGTATGAGGTAGTGTTCTTGTGCATTGAAAAATGTTGGAGGTAGATACTGTTGCATTTGACACATTAGTCGGGGAATTTCTCTCTTCCAATACCTTATATCTTCTTTATGGATTTATTTCAGGGATGATTTTAAGGATGGAAATTTATTTTAAAATGTAGAAACCCTGGCGAATCTTACTAATCCTTCATATGTCAACTATAAATGTTTGGCAATATTTTGTAAAAATATTCAAATTTCTAAGTATTTTATATAGTTTTTATAACATTTTGGTTATTTTTAAGGTAAAATAATTTTATCCTATAGAATTTGGGTGAATCATTTTTAAAATAGCAAATCTCATTTTTGGAAAAACCATGGAAAATTCGCCCATGAGCAAAATTTAGCCCCTAAAATCATCCATGATTTCTTTTGATGATAGCCACCTACAAATGTCAATGCAATAAAATAATATCAAGGCATACATAAATTTTCATATAAAAGATAATATGTCAATAAGTTCCAATACAAATCACATAAGAAGTACATTTTCCTTATAAAACATTACTTACCTCATGTATTTGCCAAGTACATAAATAATTTGTTTTATGTTGTTGTCAAAGTCGTGTGGGAGAGATAAAGGTAGAACATACTGTAACAAAAAACAAATAATTATTATTTGTTTCCAAAAAATGTGTACCAATAAGAAAATATATTATAACCTACTAATTACCTTAATGAATGTATGCCAGTCATGTGTTTTAACCTCGCCAAAATCACCTTTTTTAGTTAATATATTTTGTATGTTCGACGAAAACCCCGTCGGAAACCTAATTTTTTGAATGACCTCTTTTACAATATTGCTTTGTTGCTCCATCAATAACCAAGGAAGACTAGTATTTTGTTTGCGACCATTGCCATTAGAATTAATAATAACACTTTGCAAGGCATGATTAGCTTCTCGGATGTCACAACAAATCTTTCCAATTCTCTCTTTATCATTCCTTCCATCTAATATTCGCTAGAACAATTTTGTTATGTTCTTCCTGATATGCATTGTATCAAACAAATGAACTATTTGTAGGTGCTCGTAGTATGGCAATCTACTGAATTGCATCAAGTAACTTTTCATTACTCGTGGAAGCCCATTTGTGACTTAACGACATTCATGAAACATCAACAAATTGAAATTAACACTAATTAATGGGACAAAATGAAATTAACACTAATGAAATTAACCAAAGATTTATATAATAGGTCATACATAAATAATTTGTGTACCTTGATGATTTCTAATATATTCCAACTTCCATAGGCGAGGTGTCATTATTCGTGGTTTTTTCCATTTTCTTCTTTACCATTGAACTTTGCTTTGTCTGTAGTTCGATAACTATGGTTCTTATGCAGAAAGTACCTATACTCATGAAGCACTTCCTTTGCTAAACTCCTTGAAAGACGAGATTTTATCCTAGGACCACAAACTGGGCATGCAAATTTACCCTTTGTTTGAAGACCTACAAGATATATGAACAAATGTAGCATCAAATTAGAGTTACAATTTAAAATAATGCATGAT
This sequence comes from Picea engelmannii, assembly GCA_009831015.1. NCBI lineage: Eukaryota > Viridiplantae > Streptophyta > Pinopsida > Pinales > Pinaceae > Picea > Picea engelmannii. The sequence continues at coordinate 524,136 of ML782859.1, read as the reverse complement.
TTTTTCAAAAAAGATATATAATATTAAATCAAAAAAATAAAGTAACAATATACCACAAAAATGTGTTAACCCGGGAGCATCATGAATTGACCATGACAGTATTCCATGGAATTGAAATCGTCTCTGCGCTATTGGTCTAGAGATGTCATACATAGTGACGCCAACCCATAACTTCAAAAACTCATCGATGAGAGGCTCAATATATACGTTCATATATTTAACCCGGTACCTACTTGATTGGTTCAACCTACAACATGATTAATTATACTTATCTAGATGTCGTGATATATAAAAGAAATAATTACCATGCACGAAACAAATAAATGAAATATTTTGTCATGCTTTAAAGCAAATAAAAAATAATTAAATACCTGGAACGATCATTGCCAACATTGTGTGATCTCTCTTGATTGACATCCAAGGAGGAAGGTTATTGTTTATAATAAAAACAGGCCACATTGAGTACGTAGAACGAAGCTCTCCAAATGGATTGACACCATCAGTTGCCAACAAAAGTCTAACATTACGAGGTTCTTCTTTGAAAATTGACCACTTTTCTTCAATGTAGTTCAATGCAGAACCATCTAAAGGCATTCGAAGAACATTGTCTTGACTTATGTTCTTTACATGGAAATTCATAAACTATGCTATGCTTTGGCACCTGAACAACCACTGGAAACGTGGAATTATCGGAATATAACGAAGAACTTTGTGAGACACCTTCTTTGATGCTTTATTGGTTCGATATATACTTATTTGACATTGTGGGCATTCATTTTCTAATGCATATTGTCCATAATATATGATATGATCATTAGGACATGCATCAATAGCCTGATAATCCATTCCAATTTCTTTCATAATCATGGATATTTATCGATATGTGCGTGGCAAAATATTTGACATCGGTAATAGAAAATCACCTAAAAATCTACAAAATTCTAAACAATAAGTCAATGTAAACAATATTAATCATCAATATATCATCCAATATACTAATTTACAAATTAGAAAACAATAGCAATATAGGAAAAAATTGAACCTTTTAAGTATTTGTGAACATCCAGGCCTAAATAATTAACAAATTAAATACCTTAGTATCTGTGTGAGAAATGTGTTTGATAAACCATTCAAAACCTTCAAGTTCACCAACAACAATATAGCAGATAAAATATTTGTTGTTGAGCCTTCATAAAGAGGTTGACGTGACTTCTCGAGTAGAGGATCAACATCATGACTATCATCCTGGTTGTCCTCATCCATTGGAGCAAATGTGTCTTGGATCAATATATGTATCTCATCTTCCTCATTTGAATCACTAGCGTTATCTCCATCCATATCATCATTAATAACTTGATCAACAGCTTCAATATTCTGATCTCGAAGTTCATCTTCAGGTAAAGTAGTATTTCTGCTAGTACTTGGCAAATAACTCTCTGGAGTTTGAAACTTTGGGGGCATTGTCTATATATTTAAAAAAAACATAGAAAAGTTAGTGTGTATAGAAAATATAAAAATCTCGATAAGAAATATTACTAAAATTCATGACATATTGATTATTACAGTGAATACATTAAATATTGAATCCTCTTACCAAGGGATGATATTCATAACCCCCTCCAGCGTACCCCTTCTCCCTTCAATGTATTTGGGTTGTTGTTATTAAAAGTATTCTATTTTGCAAGCCTCTACAATCGTAGCAAGGGCAATAACATTTTCCATCACCCCTTGCCTCTAATGTCACTCTTAACCAAGCAAGCCTCCTGTCATTTTCTTTCATTGTGACAAATCCTTGTCCTGACAAGTAATTGTCTTACCTACACCATACCAAACATTAAGTTGTCAATTTTTTATATTTTGGCTACTCCTTTTGATTATGATATGTTTATTTACAATGACCTACATCTTTATAATAAGGTCAACATATTTATAATAAAGTGATCATATGTGTAGAGGATCAACATCATGACAACATAGATAACATCTTTATAATAAATCCATATGTGTACAAATGTTTTCTTTATATAATAACGACATATATACCTAACATAAGTTTAGGGTTAGTGTTTATGTATCTTATTAGTCCCTGCTAAAGAAGGGAATATAGCAATCAATTACTATCATTTCACCGATCAGGGTTGAGTTTCAAGAGCAATTCCATATCTTTATCAATGAAAAGAGAGAGAGATTATAGCTGCAATTGAAGGGAAAAGGGTATGTGGATTACATAAACCTAGAATATTATGGAATCCACATACCCTTTTCCATAGAATATACTAACTAGATCCAATTAAAATCAAAGACATGAAATATGGTACTACACATATTATAATACATTATCAAGGAAAAAACTAGCTAAATGAAAATTGGACATTTGAAAAAAAAAATTACAAGTTAAATGAGTACATCAAATAACACACTAACCTTGCAAGTTCAAAATCCAAGCTATCTAGATCGAGAATTGGATTTGTTCAACTGGTGGGTGACGGGAAATATAAATAGCTCAAACAAAATCCAAGAACAGTGTCGCGACTATAGCAATTGTGTCGCAAAGTCTCTTAAATTCACGTATATATAGATAAAATAGTCAACTAGCCATTAACACCGACCAATGAGATAGGCAAAATTTTCGTCGCTATTGACACGAATGTTTGTCGCTATAGCGACAAAAATCCATACTAGGTTAAATTAATATTTTCGTGGATATTGCGACAAACTTGCATTGCAATATCGCAAAAATCCTGCCCTGTTTAAAAAAATGATGAAACTAGTGGAAGCATGGAAAATTTTCGTAGAATAATCCGCCCATATGTAGTAGTGAGATTATTTAAGTTTGAAATTCCAACCATGTGGTGAGCCAACAACCCAACGCATATGGTACTCCGCATCAATTCTTTTGGTTTTTATGTGCATGAGTAAAAGTTGGCCCTATTTTCCATGTGAGCTTAAATTCTTTGGCACTACATGGAAATTCATTTCCGATGCTACTGCCCTCATTTTTGGAGCCAGATAGTCAATGGTTATCTGAAAGCTTTAAAGTCACAAATTATGTGACAGATTGTCACATTTTAAAACATCGTGTTGGATCAATCTATTTAGACACCCCCCATAGATCCCTCCCCTCCAACATTATTGCCAACTCGAACCTTTCCTCCATTCCCCACAGGCCACTAAAGGCACTTTCCAAATATGTGAAATTCCAGGATCATGGATTTCCAAACTATCGATCCCCACTCGAACTCTTTGATAGGTCTCAAATCCATTTCTCCACTGAGCATTGGGGGATATGAAACTATATGCAACTTTATGCAACTTATATGCAAATATATGCAACTTTATGCAACTTATAATATGCAACTATATGAAACTTTATACAACAATGCAACTTATGCAACTTATGCAACTATATGCAACTATATTGCAACTATATTGAAACAATTTCATATGCAACTATATGCAAATATGCAACTATATGCAACTATGCAACATGCAACTTATGAAACTTAAGCAACTTTATGGAACTTATGCAACTTTATGCAACAATGCAACTTATGCAACTATGCAACTATATGCAACTTATGAAATTATGCAACTATATGTGACTTATGCAACTATATGCAACTATATGATGGGTAAGTGTGGCAATTTCAACTTTATGCAACTAAATGAAACTATATGCAGCTGTGTTGGTACCAAAAACGTATATTGGCATGATAACTTATCTTCTTGTTTTAACGAGTGTAGGTACCACCAAATAGGTATATGTCGGATCTATCTTCCTTGAGTGATGATCAAGATATACTAAGAGAGGTTGAAAGTGAGACGTGTTGTACTAGATCTATCGGTTCTAGATCAACTAGGTTGGAAAAGGTAAGGAAATGATTTCATACCCGCATGCAATTTTTTATTGCCAGCGGAGGGTCATGTAATTATGATGTTGAGAGCATAGGTGACATTGAGTTGCCCTTGAGGTATAAACATCTAGTGCAATGATGGGAACCTAAGGAGATACCTGAAGTGGTGATGCAGGAGCATCACCAGCACATCAAGCGAGCCAGCATGGAGGCAGGAGACAGCTGGATGAGCCAGCAAGAAATTTTGAAAAAACTTTGGGAATTGTTGCACAAGTCTTTAATGAAATCCATTTATGAAGGCACACTTGTATATTGTAATGGACCTTGAGCGGATAGCTCTCGTCCTTTGGTAGATAAGAGGCATTTAATAGATTTAATGTCGGTAGGTAGATTTTAATTGTAGATTTGATAGCTTTAGAGTCCAAGAGGGGAAACGGATATAGACACCCTCATTGTATCATTGTAAGATATTGAAAAACGTGAGCAAGAAGAGAAGAGCATGCAGAGAATTGTATGAAGAACACCCATGTACAGATATTGAATTTATAGAAGAAAGATTTAATTCAAATTCATGGTTTGGTGTTGTTTCTCTGTGTACTTATATTATGCTCATGGATGTTTTGCTTCTTGTCATGCATTTCTTTTATATGTTGTGTATGTGATTTCATGGTGAACTAGAAGTCTGAAAGGAAGAGGGAATTAGTTTCAAATTGTTTCTCTATTCTGAGCCAGAGAATTCCTGCAAGGACTGCAGTGGAATTTGTCCACAAGGAGTGCGTTGACAGAGGCTTCAGATAGAGATAACTTTTGTTCTAAGTTCCCAGAAACAAAGTTGAGTAGAAGTGTCATGCAAGGAGTGTGCAGGCCAAGGAGAAAGTCTTAGGGTTACAAACCTGGGAAAAGTTTTAAAATATTGTTGTTGCAGGAGTGCGTAGGGTCAAAAGGCTTCAACACTTAGACAAGGTTGAAGGGTTGCTGCAAGGAGTGCACGCAATAAGTTATCAAAAGGACTTGAGAAGTCGAGAACAAGATCAGGAGGAGTAGACCTTCGAATTCACCGGAGGGGAAGTGCAGGGAAGCTTCTATCGGAAGTCTGTAGGAAGCATCATAGGTTGGCGAGCAGGAGCCAAGTCTTTGCAAAAGAAGCACTGGATCCATTGTGCAGAAATCATCCAAGGAAGGATAGACGGTCAAAATCCTTTGAGAAGAGTTTGTGAAGTCCTGAGGGTCATAGGATATTGTGGGGGTGCAAGGAGTCTACGGCAAGAGCGTCCGAGGGTTTGAAACTTAGAAGGAAGCAGAGCCGTCGACTCGAGGTAGAAGTAACCATTAGATCTGCACGTGACATCGCATATCAGGTAATCACGAGTTGAAGTCCCAAGAGACTGCAACAAAGATCGCAATATCGCAAGTAGAGATATCCTGATAGGATCAGAACCGTTCGTTGTGGAGGATGCGTGTCAGGAGATCCCGAGGAGTCAGGGCTCGGCACATCGGAGTTTCTGGAGGTAAGAAACTCTTGCATATTGGAATCGCGATACGCGATATCCCGACGGAAGGGTCATGTGGTCCACGCCCGGAGTTAGTGGGAGACAGGTGGAATAATATCGGGGATCGGAAAAAGGGAAGTCCCAAGTCCTTTGACATCAGGATTCGCGATCCTGCGAATCCCAAAAACCTGACAGAGGCGACGGAAGGTGGAAGAGTCTACCCACATGTGTGCATTGGAGCATCGATACCACGAGGTTCGGAGGTTGGAGATCCCATTAGTTAACATCGCGAGTAGAGATTTCCCGATAGGGAGAATCCCGATAACCGAGAGGAGAAAGTCAACGATTGACCCACACCGGGTTTCAGGGAATTGTGAGGTATAAGGTACGCGAACATAGAATTCACGAAATCGCGAATTCCGGTTTCCTGACCATTAAGGGAGATCATTGAAGAGTCATTGTGGGTGAAGAATTCCTGATAAGGAATTAGAAGAAACTTTGAGTTCTTCAGGCCAAAGAGAAAGGAGGTCCTGAGGGAGCGGACGTGCCCCGAGGTGGTGCGCCTGCGGCAGTGTGGTATCAGAGCGGGATTGACTCTTTGTTTTTGGTAGCATAGAGAGAGAAAATTCACCATGCCGCCTAGGAGAGAAAGACAGTCACCTGACCCAGAAGACAGGGAGGTGTGAAGAAGAGGTAGACCGGCAGGAAATCTAGAAATGGAGAGACAGATGAGAGATCTTTGAGCAAGACTCGAGGAGATGGAAACAACCTAGAGATGCACGGTTAGTGCAGGGGATCTTAGTGATTACGATAGTGAAATTGAGGTTGAACGCGAGGAGGGGGTTGCAACCAAAGATGCATCAACTGAACGGTTGATAAAAGCTATCGCCAGAATGGGTGTGAAGGCGAAAATGGACATCCCAGTCTACAAGGGGAATTTGGATGCAAAAGAGCTACTAGACTGGATTAGAGCTCTTGACACCTACTTCGACTATGAGGATATCGAAGAGGAAAGGAAGGTCATACATGCTGTCACATGCCTGAAAGGACATGCAACATTATGGTGGGATGAGCTATAAGTTGATAGACATTCCAAGGGTAAGCAAAAGATTAAAAGCTGGGATCGAATGATTGCGAAGATGAAAGCGAAGTTCATCCCAAGGGATTACCAAATTACTTTGTTCAGGAGAATGCAAAACCTGAGACAGAAGTTGATGACAGTAAAGGAGTATACTGAGGAATTCCATCGACTGAACATTAGAGCAGGTCATCGGGAGAGCGATGATGAGAAGGTTGCCAGGTATCTGAATGGTTTGAGATATGACATTCAGGATGATTTAAGCATGGTTACCATTAGGATGGTGGAGGATGCTTATCAGATGGCTCTAAAAGTAGAGGAGAAGCTGAGCCGAAAGCAAGGTCAGCGAGGGTGAGGCAGAAGTCAGCCCAAAGGCAAGACAGTTACCCAGGAGAAATTCCAGAAGCCCAAGGAGGAATGGAAGAAACCTCAGGGTAAAGTTGAAAAAGGTGGAACCTCATAGCGGGGACCATATATTGAACAGCGAGGGCAGCATAATGAGCAGAAGGGAGATTATGTTGACGCAAATACTTTTCCTCGTACCAGAGGTAGAGGAAGAGGCTGAGGTGGAGTAATCACATGTTTCACATGTGGGAAGAATGGGCACAGGTCATTTGAGTGTCCAAAGAAAAAGAAGGACATTGGAGAAGCTCACATCACAGAAGTGCAAAGGCGAGATGTTGAGTCTGAAGACACAGAAGGCGGAAGGTCACTGATGATGCATAAATCTCTCTTAACACCTAGGAAATAGGTGGAGGACTCAGCTCAAAGGACCAAACTGTTCAGGACAACTTGCAAGACCAAGGATTGGGTGTGAAGGGTTATCGTGGACAGCGGTAGTACAGATAATCTCATTTCAACCGAGATGGTGGAGAAACTAGAGCTAGAGACAATTGATCACCCGAGTCCATACAAGGTTTCATGGCTACAGAAGGGACATCAGGTGAGTGTCACTAAACAGTGTTTAGTTGAATTCAAGATAGGTGAGTATAATGATGAAGTGCTCTGTGATGTCATTCCTATGGATGTATGTCATTTATTGTTGGGTAGACCATGGCAATATGACAGAAATGTGGTTCATGACGGGAGAATGAACACATATACCCTGGAGAGAAATGGGAGGACATACAGATTACTTTCTATGAAGGATAAGGAATTGAAACTGGAAGTGAGCAACACAATACTTCTCATGAGTGGGAAGGAACTTCTCATAGAGATGGAGAAGAAAGAAGATCCACAGTTCTTTGTGGTCAGAAAGCCAAGGATTGTTCTGACTAGCACAAGAGTGGATGATCTACCTGATGAGATTCAAGAACTGTTGGAAGAGTTCGCTGACATCGTAGTGGATGAATTACCTCGTTCGTTGCCACCAATGAGGAGTGTGAGTCACCACATTGATCTCATACCAGGGGCTAGTTTTCCGAACAAAGCTACGTACAGGTTGATGTCGCAAGAGAACGAAGAAGTCAAAAGGCAGGTGCAGGAGTTGTTGGACAAAGGATTGGTCAGGGAAAGCTTGAGTCCATGTGTTGTTCCGACAGTAATGAGTCCAAAGAAGGATGGTGGTTGGAGAATGTGTACTGACTCAAGAGCGATCAACAAGATAACCATCAGGTATAGGTTTCCACTGCCGAGAATGGATGATCTGATGGATTGCCTGAGTGGGGAAAATTATTTTTTAAAGATAGACTTGAAAAGAGGATATCACCAGATTCGCATGAGGGAAGGTGATGAGTGGAAGACAACCTTCAAAACCAACGAAGGACTGTATGAATGGCTAGTCATGCCATTTGGCTTGATGAATGCACCGAGTACCTTTATGAGGTTGATGAATGAAGTCCTGAGGGAATTCATCAAGAAATTTGTTGTCGTATATCTCGATGATATACTGATCTTCAGCAAGACAAAGGCTAAACATCTGAAGCATTTGGCCATTGTGATGAGGAAGCTACAGTAGGAGAAGTTGTTGATCAACATGAAGAAGTGCTCATTCATGAAGACAGAGCTCATTTATTTGGGTTTTGTTATTTCGGCGAATGAGTTGAAGATGGATCCAAGTAAAGTGGAAGTAATTAACAATTGGCCATCACCAAGAAATATTTTCGAGGTGAGAAGTTTTCATGGACTGGCTAGTTTCTACCGAAAATTCATCAGGAATTGCAGTGGGATTAGTGTAGCGATGATGGATACCGTCAAGAAAAGACATAAATATTTTCATTGGACAGCAGAGGTAGAGAAGAGCTTCAATCTGTTGAAGCGGAAGATAACGGAATGACCAGTGTTGGTGTTGCCAGATTTTCAGAAGACATTTCAGGTGAAATGTGATGCAAGTGGATTTTCTGTAGGAGCGGTCTTGAGTCATGAAGACAGACCAATTGCATATTTCAGTGAGAAGCTGGATGAAGCCAAACTGAAATACTCCACGTATGATAAAGAATTTTATGCTATCATATAGGCATTGAAGAAGTGGAGGAATTACTTGATCCGGAAGGAATTTGTATTGTACAGTGATAATCATGCATTACAATTTGTGAGTCAACAAGAGAAGTTGAATCATAAACATGCAAAATGGGTAGAATATATGCATAATTTTACATTTGTAATTAAACACATTTCAGGTACTGCTAACAAAGTGGTTGATGCATTGAGCAGGAAATGTTTGTTGTTGCAGGAGTTCCGAGTCAAAACATTGGGTTTTGAAAATCTCAGGGACATGTATGCAGGAGATGCAGATTTTGGAGAAGCATATGAAGAAGCTGAGAATCTAGTTCTTAGAGACAGAAGTCTATGGATAGATTACATGGTCTAGGAGGGATTGTTGTTTAGAGGCAATCAACTGTGTATTCCAAATTGCTCCATGAGGGAGAATCTACTGAAAGAGAAGCACAGTGGTGGATTAGCAGGACATTTTGGCCATGACAAAACATTCACGAAGTTGAGAGAATCATATTTTTTGCCAGGGATGTGAGCAGATGTCAAAATATTTGTTGACAAATGTAGAGTTTTCCAGCATTCGAAAGGAAGGAATCAGAATGCAGGGTTTTATCATCCATTGCCCATACCAGAAAGACCATGGGAGGCGATTAGCATGGATTTTGTATTGGGTTTTTCGAGGACACAAAGAGGTGTTGATTCAATCTTTGTGGTTGTGGACAGGTTTTCAAAGATGGCACACTTTATTCCATTCTAGAAGACCAGCGATGCGACTCATATCGCAAATTTGTTTTTCAAGGAGGCCATTCAACTCCATGGATTGCTGAAAAGTATTGTTTCGGATAGGGACACGAAATTCATAAGGCATCTTTGGAGGACCTTATGGAAGAATCTAGGAACTAACTTGGCGTTTAGTTCTTATTATCATCTGCAGACGGATGGACAGATGAAAGTGGTCAACAGAAGTCTGGGAGACTTGCTGAGAAGCTTGGTGACATAGCACCATAGCAGTTGGGATAACATATTACCACAGGCAGAGTTTGCATACAACGATTCAGTGAATCGGAGTACAGGAAAAATTCCATTTCAGGTTGTATATGGATGCAGCCGAGAGGAGTTTCTAAATTGCAAGATTCAGAATAGATTTCTACTAGCAGTGCTAGTGTAGAAGAATTCGTTGAAGCAATGAAGGAACTTCATAGTAAGGTGAAGCAGCGACTGCAAGATTCAAATCAGGAATATAAGCACAGAGAAGATCAGCATCAGAGACAACTTTAGTTCAAATTTGGTGATCTAGTTTTGGCACACTTGAGGAAGGAAAGGTTCGCAAGGGGAACATACAACAAGCTAAAAATGAAGAAAATCGGGCCATGCAGAGTCCTGAAGAGATTCTGAGAGAATGCGTATGAAATCGAATTGTCGAATGGCATCGGAATATCTCTGAAATTCAATGTCTCAGACTTATATCCATATAAGGCTGAGGAAGCAGGAGCTGGAAGTGATGAACAACCATAAGTCCAGTGGCAGAAGCAGATGCTGATTGCAGAAAAGCCACAAATGGAATGCATACTAGACAAGCGAGTAGGTAGGAAGACCAGGAGAAAAGAATATTATGAGTACCTGGTCAAGTGGAAGAATCATCCAGTGGAGGATGAAAGCTGGGTGACTGAAGCGGAGATACAGAAGCATGGATAGATCGTGCAGGAGCTCATGGACAGGAGCCCATGAAATTTTTTCAAGCCGGAGAGTATGATGCAGGAGCATCGCCAGCACATCAAGTGAGCCAGCGTGAAGGCGGGAGATAGTTGGATGAGCCAGCATGAAATTTTGAAAACACTTTGGGAATTGTTGCGCAAGTCTTTAATGAAAGCCATTTATGAAGGCGCACTTGTATATTGTAATGGACCTTGAGCGGATAGCTCTCATCCTTTGGTAGATAAGAGGCATTTAATAGATTTAATGTTGGTAGGTAGATTTTAATTATAGATTTGATAGCTTTAGAGTCCAAGAGGGGAAACGGATATAGACACCCTCATTGTATCATTATAAGATATTGAAAAATGGGAGCAAGAAGAGAAGAGCATGCAAAGAATTGTATGAAGAACACCCATGTACAGATATTGAATTTATAGAAGAAAGCTTTAATTCAAATTCATGGTTTGGTGTTGTTTCTCTGTGTACTTATATTATGCTCATGGATGTTTTTCTTCCTGTCATGCATTTCTTTTATATGTTGTGTATGTGATTTCATGGTGAACTAGAAGTCTGAAAGGAAGAGGGAATTAGTTTCAAATTGTTTCTCTATTCTGAGCCAGAGAATTCTTGCAAGGAGTGCAGTGGAATTTTTTCGCAAGGAGTGCGTTGACAAAGGCTTCAGATAGAGATAAATTTTGTTCTAAGTTCCCAGAAACACAGTTGAGTAGAAGTGTCGTGCAAGGAGTGCCCAGGCCAAGGAGAAAGTCTCAGGGTTGCGAACCTGAGCAAAGTTTTAAAAGACTGTTGTTGCAAGAGTGCGCAGGGTCAAAAGACTTCAACACTTAGACAAGGTTGAAGGGTTTCCGCAAGGAGTGCATGCAAGAATTTCTCAAAAGGACTTGAGAAGTCGAGAACAAGATCAGTAGGATTAGACCTTCGAATTCACTGGAGGGGAAGTGCAGGGAAGCTTCTATCGGAAGTCTGTAGGAAGCATCGTAGGTTGGCGAGTAGGAGCCAAGTCTTTGTGAAAGAAGCACTGGATCCATTGTCCAGAAATCATCCAAGGAAGGATAGATGGTTGAAATCCTTTGAGAAGACTTTGCGAAGTCCTGAGGGTCGTAGGATATTGTGGGGGTGCAAGGATTTTACGGTAGGAGCGTCTGAGGGTTTGAAACTCAGAAGGAAGCAGAGCCGTCGATTCGAGGCAAAAGGAACCATTAGATCTACACGTGACCTCGCATATCAGGTAATCGAGAGTTGAAGTCCCAAGAGACTGCAACAAAGATCACGATATCACGAGTAGCGATATCCCGATAGGATCAGAACCGTTCGTTGTGGAGGACGCGTGTCAGGAGATCCCAAGGAGTCGGGGCTCGGCACATCGGATTTTCTGGAGGTAAGAAACTCTTGCATATTTGAATCGTGATATGTGATATCCTAACGGAAGGGTCGTGTGGGCCATGCCCGGAGTTAGTGGGAGACAGGTGGTGGAATATCGAGGATCGGAAAAAGGGAAGTCTCGAGTCCTTTGACATCAGGATTCGCGATCCCGCGAATCTCGAAAACTCGACAGAGGCGACGGAAGGTGGAAGAGTCTACCCACACATGTGCATCAGAGCATCGGTACCTCAGGGTTCGGAGGTTGGATATTCCATTAGTTAACATCATGAGTAGCGATTTCCTGATAGGGAGAATCCCGATAACCGAGAGGATAAAGTCAACGATTGACCCACACCGGGTTTCAGGGAATCGTGAGGTATAAGGTATGTGAACATAGAATTCGCGAAATCACGAATTTCGGTTTCCCGACCATTAAGGGAGATCATTGAAGAGTCGTTGTGGGTGAAGAATTCATGATAAGGAATTAGAAGAACCTTCGAGTTCTTCAGGCCGAAGAGAAAGGAGGTCCTAAGGGAGCGGACGTGCCCCGGGGTGGCACGCCTGCGGAAAGTGGACATAGATTTCTTCATCGATGGGAGGATGTATCACATTTCTCCTTCGTCCTTACATGGATTGGGGTTATTTTCCATGAATGGCATAAAGGTCATCTATGCCACTGTAACTGAATTGATGGAGTATGTCGGACCATTATACAAATACAGTCACTGGTTGATGTTGGTCTGATATACGCAAAGTATGCGAAGATATGGAGTTGCCGCAAATTATATACAACTACTAGATAACAATCAAAATAAAGGGGCAATTATGTATATTGATGGAAGGCCAAAATCTATTGGAAACATTGCGGGATTTATAAATAGTACATGACCAGTGGCAATAACTAAGAAACCGAATTGCATATTTGAGGCATGCGAATGAAATCGTATATTTGTATGTGCAACAAAAAAAATAGTTCCAGGTGAAGAGTTGTTGATTGATTAAAACTTAAATCGAATAGATGGAGGGGGTGTGACTATGGGGGTAAATATATTACATACCATTCAACTCTACCTTTGATCAATCATTGTTACAATTTATCACTACAATATTTCAAATTTTTACTGCATAAATTTTTTACAATTACTTTCATAACTCTTGTTGATTAATTTATTGTGTCAACATCTATCCAGGGTGATCGTGGAAAGGCACCCACTTTGCCTCAGCAGGTAAATGTTAAATACAGTAAAAACTTATGACTACAACAACTAAATTTCAGAAATTTCATTATTTTTTTCTGATATTACTGCAATATATCATTTTCTTAATGTTATAGGTGAATTTCATAACTTTTATTGATTGATTTATTGTGTCAACATCTGTCCAGGGTGACCGTGGTAGAAAATCACCTGGTACATCTTGTTGTAGGAAAATTTGCCTGCGGACAAGTAGATCGACCTCTAAGGCTTGACCTTAACCTTAGACAGAAAAGTGCTTATCATGGACACTGAATTTCTTTCGAATATATCTAAGCCTAATGCATGAGGAGGGAGAGTAACAGAAGTACCTCTTAACCGACGTTTGTCCCTGCACGCTCCGAGTTGCGCTCCAATATTTTTCTCCTCACTGAGGTCTGTGGACAAAACAAGATACGACCACTTCCTACTCTATTGACATTAGCTTGAAAATAGATCTATCACTGAATGATAAGTTCATGTAACATCAAACACAAACTAGAAAGAAACAGGCCAAGCGTGTCATATTAATGA
>ML782859.1:482285-498534 GCA_009831015.1 Picea engelmannii | reverse complement strand
CATAATCCTAACCTTATTGTTATCCCTAGTCCAAATCCTAGTTCCTATTAAACAATGCATGAAGCTAATCCCAATAATCTAGAACCCTCCTCTCATCCCACATGTTAGTGCAAGTATTATAAGGCTCCAAAGGACACTACTACTACAAAATGCTTATTCTTATAATAATAATTCGCATCCAAATCCTTGTGCATAGATGAGAAATCCCTTGATGATCCTAGGTTACACCAATATTTGGACACTTCTCCCCAACAAAAAATAGTCTCTATTCCAAACTCTTTTTAAAAAGATCCCTCATTACTCATAATGACGAATGAAATTCATTCCCCTCTCTAAGTCTCCTTTTTACTCATAATTGTTAGATCAAAGACCAACTTGCCACTATAATCCTTAACAATTGTAACCAAAATAATTGCATTTTCAATCACTCCTCACCCCTTTCCTTATCATTAGGGATTTTTACAATAGGACGAAACTCATCTTCTCATTAATAAACATTGTGGAGTCACCCTTGTCATAGGGATTTTTCAAGAGAATGTTGAATGCTATGTATCTCCCCTTGATTACTCTAATTTACTCTTGAACATATCATATGAACAAAAATGAAATGATTTATAAGATGTCCATTGAAATACCTATCAACTCTTTAAAGATAACAAAACCTATGAACACATTTTTATTGCAATACTCTTTCCATGTAATGATGTGCCCAGGACATCCTACATAAATATCTTTCTCTCTTAGTTGTAACTCACATACAACCATTTCATATGGTTTCACTTTCTCTCTTCCACACTTTCCAAATGATACCTTCTCATCCTTCTACCCAATCAAAAACAAAGAAATTATTTATAATATGCTCACTGCAATAATTATCAACTCTATAAAGATAACAAAAACTATGAACTCACCTCTTGAAATACCTCTTAATTATAATGTTAAGACCCAAAAAAACATAATACATAAATACCTTTCTCTCTCACTTTTACATCACATCAATCCATGTCATCTCATATGGTTGCACTATCCCTCTTCCAAACTCTCTAAATAATACATTCTCATCCTTCCACCTGGGTGTACTCTCACTATATTATTCTCATTCTAAATCTCAAAACCCCCAATGATTTTTAGCTCGATATTTTTTTTTCTACCACACACGAATTAACAAAATACATATATGATCTATTATACCTAGTTCCATAATTCCTTGCCCTTGTCCTCTCACTGGCTACAACAATGAGGTAGACCTTTGTTATTTTATGCCTTCTCTTTTCCTTACCTTTCTATTAGTTGTCAAAATCAACATTTGCTAACATTAAAAAGGCTCCATGTCTTAACACATTTTTATCAAGTTGAATGAAGCCTTGTTCCTATTGGGAATTTTTTTGGGCTAGCTTAGACTTCCCATTATAAACTCTAGCCATTTATTACCTGGTAGCACCCATTATTACCTAGTTCTCCCCTTGTCTTCTTCCTCTCCTAGTGTTCCATGCTCTCCTACATACTCTTCCTCTTTTCCTAGTCCTTCAAATGCTTGGGGAAATTATTTCCTCTCCTCCTTATCTCTTCTTCCCTACAACCCTTTTTCTCCATTTTTATTTGGTCATAATATTGATGGGTCCCTTATAGGTCATTGTCTCAAGAAATACCCTACTTGAGATAACCTCTACCTAGTTAGGATCAACTATCACTTCTTTGGTCATTTTTCCAAGATGTCCCCCTTAATGGTCACATTCCATATCTTGCAACTATGGATCCCCTCCCAATGGTGACATCATATCTTCCTTTGATCATCTCTCCTCCACTAGTACCATTGGTATTTTTCACCTCTACACTTGCATTGAACTAAGGTTGATGCATGTCGCCTCCTACGCTTGCATAAAATACCCCATTGATGTATGCCACCTGTCATTCTTGCACTAAATCTAGGATATCATGTGTTGTTTTTTTTTATTTTGATGACTCTATATTACTATTTTATGATGCCTATTATGCTCACACTCTCCATATTATTGTATGTCACATGGGACTCATGCTATGTCCTTGACTAGTGTATGGTGCCTTAATGACTACAGAAATCCTAGAATAATGAATGTCATTTTTTACACTCACTTTAACTCCAAGTTGCCATATGTTACATTTATTCTTGTGATGACCCTATATTAGAGTGTGTTTCCTCTCTCGCTGATGACTCACTCATGGTTTACTTACATGTTCTAGTTATTGTTCCATTAATATAGTAATTAGAAATTTCTCATCTCTAATCTCTTAATTTAGCCATTGCATCATTTACATGATAGTTAGGATTATTTTTTTTATTTCATTATTTACATTTCATAGTTTAGTTTCTATCATTCTTATGAAGTGATTAAATTTGCTTGTTCCCCCATGTCAAAATTGTGTGTTTAACATGCAATGTTTGTCTACCAATCTTTATTTCTCATTTGTCTTCTACTTGCCTAACATTACACCAATCCACATGGCACACCTTGTAGTTTTACCTTACACTAATTCTCAAGGCATAGGGGTCTTCACATGTATGTCATGGGATATATAGGCCTAGTTGATGGAGGATTCTCTCACAACAACAATGTATCTCATGTACATTGCAAAGACCCTCATATTACCCCTATATAATTTCTTGCATTGCTCATTCTTTGCATCTTGCTATTATTCGCATCTTATGGATAGAATTTCCTATAAGGCGAGGTAAAATGTATAGAATCTCATATGTTCATAAATTATCTATCATTCATTCTTTGGTTACTAATTCCCTTCAATCCTCCCTATCTCATTATAAATCCCTCTAGGATCACCATCAAGGCTTTGTCTAGTTTCAAATTGGTGATTGACTTTGGTTGTATATGGGCAAACAATGTTTTAAGGGGTAGCATCATAAAAAACTAAAGCATATTTTCTATTGTCCCTATATTGTTCTTCAATATATTAATGAAAATGGTTGTCATTACTATTTCCCTTCCTTTCTAGACATCCATAATATCATTTATGTCAATCATCTCAAGCTATATGAGCCATCTATTCTGGAAGAGGAAGTTCAAGTCTGCCACTTAGCAGATAATATCCATACACTAGAGGACCTGCACACTTGCTACACTTGTCATCAACGAATTACTTCCTATATTGTTGAATGCCAAGTTCACCATCCCACTCGGGAGAAATCGTTATCCTAAGTTGTTTTTAAAAAGAAATTCTTGCATCTTGTTGAGAAAGTAGAGACATTGTAATATGGCATTACCATATTACAATGTAATATGGAAATCCAATATTACATTGTAATATGGCATTACCATATTACAATGTAATATGGTAATGCCATATTACATTGTAATATGGCATTACCATATTACAATGTAATATGTTATACCATATTACAATGTAATATGGTATTACCATATCTCGTGTATATTGTTTTTTTTTTTAACTTAAAGGACGCGTCACAATAGCGACGAAATTTCGTCACAATTTGCCACAGTTTTCCGTCGCACATACAACATCTGTGTCGTAAGTTTTGTCTTGGCATAAATTTTCGTCGCTATTTCCACGCTTTTGCGTTGCAACTTTCCACAATTTTTTTTTACATTTCCATGGTTTTTTGTCATAATTGCGACGATGTATAAGGCTAACCTATCTTTATGGTGATGACACATGGAGAGACAATTTTTTCGCTATATCCACGAACACCCAGTTCATGGATATAGCAACGAAAAAATAGCGACAAAAAATAGTCTTGGCTTTCATGAAAATCGTGATGGATAGGTGTGGCAATAGCAACGAAAAGCCATGGAAAATTTGGTCATATGTACTAGTGTGAGAGACTCTCTAAAGGAGATATGAATATCCAAGTAAATCATTAAAATAAGGAGAAAAATGGATTTGATACTCAATAACATATGGGGAGTATTTTATCACAATTGGGGAGAAAAAATATTGAATTTCATGATCATTCATTACTTCAAGATCAACATCATCAAGGTTTCAATGTGGCACCAAGGAACTACTCCATTCCAAAGATCAATATGAGGAATTTTGATGGTAAATATTGTAGATTTTAACCTTGTACAATATTTACTACAAACAGATTTTCAGTAAAAGAACAGAAAAGATACAATGGCAAATACAAACATTGCACATAGATTTTTCCCCTCGAAACCCAAACCAGGAAAACCAACATATTCTATATCCATTCATCATGATACATTTTTCAAAATACAATATACATATAGGATATAGAGACATCCAAAACCCTAACCCAATGACCTGGATTAGTCAACAACCCTAATTCCTTAACCAGAAATAGAAAACCATTGGCAAAAAACCATGTGCCGAAAAACCACCTAAATATGTGACATGATTCTCGAGGCATAATTTTTTGGGGGGGGTGTTTCCCCTACACCCCCCTGCATGCAAATAATATAACACTTACCCAACATTCTCCTACTTGTTTTTTTCTTTTCATACAGGGGGTTACAGGGCTACATAGTCAACAATCCAGGGCAACAATGCCCATGGATCCTCTACACCAAGGGAACTTCTTAGTGCTCATAAATTTTTCTAATGAGCCTGCAACATTCTTCAAAGTGTCCACCTTCATCAAAAATAATTTATTTTCTTCAATCATGTCTCTCACAAAGTGATATTGAATATCAATATGCTTTGTCTTTGAATGATAAGTCGAGTTCTTTGCTAGAAAAATTGCACTCTGACTGTCACACTCTATCCTTATAGCTTGTTGTACCAACCCAATACTTGAACATAATATTTGTAACCATATTGTTTCCTTACTTTCATGAGTGGTTTCCATGTATTCAACTTCTGTAGTTGAAAGTGCCACTACATCATGTCTTTTGCTCATCCAACTTATTGCTCCTCCAAATAGGTTAAACACATACCCACTTGTAAATCTCCTACGATCCAAATCTCCAGCCCAGTATGCATCCACAAAGCCATGTATATACACCACTCTGTCCAATCTCATTCTTCCTTGGTAACACAATCCATAACTAGCAGTGCCACACAAATACCCAAAAACCCTTTTTATTATTGTCCAGTTCTCCTTCCCTAGTTTTGACATATACCTACTCAAAACTCCCACTGCATGTGCAATGTTTGGTCTAGTACAGACCATTGCATACATCAAACTACCAACTGCACTCGCATATGGAACATGAGACATGTACTCCTCCTCTTCATGTGTCTTTGGACACTGATCGGCAGATAACTTTACACCAACAGGAATAGGAACCTTGACCGGTTTACATTCCTACATATTAAACCTCTGCAATATTGTCTCAACATATTTTCTCTGATTTGAACATAGTTTCCTCTTTTTTCTATCTCTTTTAATTTCCATGCCCAAAATGAAATTTGAAGCACTGAGATCCTTCATGTCAAATTTAGAGGAAAACTAAGTTTTCACATCCTGGATAATCTCCTTGTTGTTTCCTATCAACAACATGTCATCCACATACAAGACCAAATAAATCAAATGATCCCCAATTAATTTCAAATACACACAGTGATCCTCTTTGCTTCTTGTCAATCCAATTACCAGCATATAAGTATCGAAATTTTTATACCACATCCTTCGTGATTGTTTTAAACCATACAGGGACTTTTTCTGCTTGCATATCAGCTCCTTCTTTCCCTTCATAGCATAATTCTGGTTGCTTCATATAGATTTCTTCTTCCATATCCCCACGTAGGAATGTTGTCTTCACATCCATATGTTCTACTTCAAAATCAAATGCAGAAGAAACATATAGAAGGAATATTATAGAGTTTAACTTGGAAATAGAATCTCACCAAAATCAATTCCCTCAACTTGGGAATAACCTTTTGCTACTAATCGAGATTTTTATTTCTCCACTTTTCATTCTGTATTCAACTTATTTTTAAATACCCATTTGCTGCCAATGGGATTTATTCCAATCGACAACTCCACTAGATACCAAGCCTCATTATTATCCAAAGATGCCATTTCTTCATCCATGGCCCTTTTCTAGATATTTCCATCCTTTGAATCCACTGCCTCCCTGACAGTTCTAGGATCATCATCAATAATAGACAAAGAAAAATTTGAACAGAAATCAAATGGAGTATACCTTTCTGGTAGCATTCTTTCTCGAACCGGTCTCCTCAATACTGGAGTATGAGGATCTTCTTCTTCTGATTCCTATTCTTCTATAGAGTCTGACTCATCATCCTTTAAATCAAACTCTATTTTCTCTAGTTCTTCCTTACTTGGTATGACATCATATTTAACAACATCCTTAATTTCTCTAAATACCACATCTCGGCTATACACTACCTTCTTAGTTTCTAGGTTCCAAAGCTTATAACCTTTGATACCATATTTATATCCAATAAAGATACACTTTTCAACCTTATTATCTAGCTTACTCTTGTTTTCCTTTGGAACATGAACATATGCATCACATCCAAATACCTTGAGATGTGTGAGAGAGAAGGTTCCTTACTAGTCCATACCTCTTGTGGAGTCTTGTCATCCAACATTGATGAGGGTGATCTATTGACCAGGTAACATGCAATACCCACTGCCTCTGCCCAAAATTCATTCCCTAACCCGACACCAATGAGCATGCACCTTGCTTTTTCCACCAGCGTCTTGTTCATCCTTTCTAAAACTCCATTATGTTTAGGTGTATATGGAGAATTAGTATGCCTTTCTATGTCGTACTTCTTATAGAATTCTTCAAATTCATTCCTGCAGAACTCTCCGCCATTATCTTTCCTTGGCACCTTAATTCTTCTCTCTATTTGATTCTCAACAAGAGCCTTAACCTCTTTAAACCTATCAAATACTTTTCATTTATTCCTGAGGAAATATATCCAATTATTCCTCGAGAATTCATATATATATGAGACATAGTACACAGATTTTCCCAATGATGGGACTGACACAGGTCCAAAAACATCATTGTGAACTAGCTGTAAAATTCCTTCTACCCTCATTACATGAGAGGGGGATCTTACCCAATTTTGCTTCCCATATAAACAATGTTCATAGAAATCAAAATTTAGAGAGAAGTTAGGCGTACATTCAACCATACCTTTACCGTGTAGTAGTCGAAGACCCTTCTCTCTAATATGTCCCAGTATCTGATGCCATAGATTAACCTTTTCTCTAGAGACTGTAGGAGTTATTTCTTCTTCAACTCCAATATTAGGAACAATGGAACTATTACACCCATCACTAATAGTTCTTCCTTGCATCTTATACAGAGTTCCAAACCAAGCTCCCTTTAGCAACACCATTACTCCTCGAACCATCCTGTAGGTTTCCTTTTCAAATATTGTTTTTACCCCTGCATCGTCCATTTTGCTTACATAAATCGAATTTATGGACAAACCTGGTATGTGTAGAACACCAGGTAGTGTTCTAATCCTTTTTTCTATGAGACTCAACTTGACTTTTCCTTGTCCTATGATTCTAGTTGTCAAATCATCACCTAAGAAAACATTACCTCCATCATACCTTTCATATTCACAGAACCACTCGCTGTGGGGATTCATCTGAAAGGATGCACCAGATTCATCCAACCATGCCTCATGATTTGTATGTGTGCTTGAAGAATCCAAGTACACATCCCCTCCTTCTTCCTTGGAGGTATTTTCTTTTGTAGAAGGAGATTCTTCAGATCCCTTCTTTTTCTCAACTTTGGATCTACAATGCTTCTTGTAGTGCCCTTATTTTCCACATCTCCAACATACCTTTACAAAATTTCCAGGAGATTTAGATCTACCCTTCAACTTAGATATCCAACTTGAGAACTTAGATCTATTTCTTTCTTGGGAACGTCCTCTTGCAAATAATGCATGTGTGCTCTATCCTTCCATATTCTTCCATCTCATCTCCTCTGACAATAAGGATGAGACCACTTCATCAAAATTCAAGGAATTTGTATTGCTACCTATGTCCACAACCAAACTATCCCAGGAGTTTGGTAAAGAACACAGTAAACGGATACATTTATCTTCATCTGAAATTTTAATCTCAACATATACTAACTGACTTACCATAGTATTGAAGGCATTCAAATGCTCTGCCACCGATTCTCCATGTCTCATCCTCAAGTTATAAAACTTCTTTCTTAGGAATAGTATATTTACTAGGGACTTAGGCTAATATAAATTCCCCAACTTTTCCCATAAATCCTTCATTGTACCTTCCTCTGACACATTCAGTAATACCGAATCTGAGAGGCACAGTCAGATTGTGCTCTTTGCCTACCAATCCAGATTTTTTTAGTCATTTGTTGAAGTTCTTGTGGGTGCAGTACCTAGATCTACCACGATCCACTGATCTTTGTCCACCAACATATCTTCTATATTGAGCTTCCACAACTAAAAAAAATTCCCATTAAACCTCTCGATCTCCATTTTCGAATTGCTTTCTATTTCTTTTCACCTAAAAACTCAATATCACAGATCTCCCACTGTAACAAGGATTATCACAATCTCGAGCCAAACCCTTGACCACAAAGGCATCCCCCTGAAGCCAACAAAGCTCTGATACCAAATGTATATTTTAAACTTGTACAATATTTACTGCAAACAAATTTTCAATAAAAGAACAGAAAATATACAATGGAAAATATAAACATTACACAGATATTTTCCCCTAGAAACCCAAACCAGCAAAACCAACATATTCTATATTCATTCATCATGATACATTGTTTACAATACAATATACATATAGGATCCAGTGGCATCCAAAACCCTAACTCAATGATCTGGATTAGTCAACAACCCTAATTCCTTAACCAGAAATAGAAAACCATCGGGAATAAACCATGTGCCGAAAAACCACCTAAATATGTGACATGTTTCCCGAGGCAAAAAAATATTTTTTGGGGGGTGCTGCCCCTCCACCCCCCTCTAAACCCCTGGCGCAACGCAGACACTACTACTCGTGCAAAGAATATATAACATACCCAACAAAGATCCTATAACATGGATATTCCAAATAGAGCAATTCTTTGATCTAAATCAAAAACCAAGATTACAAAAGGTACCTATTGCATCCTTTTGTTAATAAAATGATCAATTTGTGCGATATCAATGGATTTGTGAAATAAAAAAGAATTATATTATCTCCTGGTCCATTTTTACAGATGAACTGATATCACATTATGGGGATATTAAGAGTGATACATTATTTAGTCAATTTATAAATATTCAGTAAAAAGGTCCAATTACAGATCACATTCAACAATTCTGAAAGCTTAGTCTCAAGGTAGAGAAAATTCCTAAGGATAACTTTTTATATCTCTTTATGGGAACTTAAAGGATAAAATTCAATATGAGGTGTCTCTCTTTGAACCTAAATCCCTAGAGCAATCTTTCAGTATGGAAAGGAAAGTGGAAAAAAAATATGGCTACTAGAAGGGTGGCCACTGATAACTATAGAGAGCACCATGTTCCCTCTCCTAAATCGATAAGTTTGACACCTCAACAAATGGATGAAAGAAGAGCAAAGGGACTATGTTTCAATTGTGACAACAATTATAGTAAAGGGCATAAATGAAATGAGAATAAATTATTCTACATTGACTGTGAAGAGGAAAAAGATAAATAATTGGAACCATCATAAGAGATAGGTCTATAAGATACTACTCTAATGATTTCTTGTCATGCATTGGTAGGCATTAATACTCCACAAACCCTCAAGATACAAGGATACATGAAAATAAAATGGTAACAATATTCATTGATTCTAGTAGTACCCATAATCACATCAATTACAAATTAGAAAAAGATCTCAATTGTAGGTGGAGGTACCATAAATTGTTTTGGGAAGTTGCATAGTATTAAGATAAAAATGAGAGAGTATTTTTTGGATAGTCCCATGATTTCCATCCAAATAGGTGGTGTTGATGTTGTATTAGGGGTCCAATGGTTACAATCATTGCGAATAATGGCCCTTAATTTTCAATATCTTTTCATGATATTTTACTCAAATTGAAACGAAATTGAGCTTAAAGGTATACAAGGGAAACCCTCTATGGTGATAATCTCTAATAGTGTGACAACATTACTCAAAAAGGCACACCATGGTGTAATTTCACTATTATGTCACTTGATGTTCAAACATCTATATTTTCTGACATCTATATCAATAATCATTCCAAGGTATTTGGTGAAATTACTAAGGGTCTTCCACTTGCTCGATATCATGACCATGATATTCATTTGCAACCAAGAAGTGTATCACCTAAAACTAGGCCTTATAGGTATCCATATGCATAGAAGAGTGAGATTGAGCGTATGATCCAAGAAATGTTAGACATCAACATCATTCAACCTAGCCAAAGTTCTTTCTCTTTACCAATGGTGATGGTTACAAAAAAGGATGGCCCATGGCGTATGTGTCCATATTATAGATAGCTCAACAAAATTACCATCAAATATAATTTTCCTATTCTTATCATTGATGAATTATTAGATGAATTTCATGGAGAAAAAATATTTACTAAGTTGGATCTTCATTTGAGATATTATCGAATCATAATGAGGCACGAAGATATTCCGAAAAAAAACTTTTAAAACACTTGAAGGTCATTATGAGTTTTTGGTTATGACATTTGGACTTACTAATGCACCTTCAACATTTCAAAGCTTGATGAATTATATTTTCAAGCCTTTCCTTAGAAAATTTTTGTTAGTTATGTTTAATGACATATTAATCTACATCAAAGCTTGGGAAGAGCATGTACAACATGTTGATACAATATTAAAACTATTGGAAGATAAACAAATTTATTCAAATCCTTCCAAGTGTGCCTTTGGGGTTCAAGAAGTGGAGTATTTGGGTCATATTGTATCTCATGAAGGTGTAAAAGTGGACCCTAACAAAATTAAATCTATGAGGGAATGGCCAATTCCAAAAACCTTCAAGAAAATTAGAGGATTCTTAGGATTTATAAGCTATTACCACAAATGTTTTCAATAACTATGGTCAAATACCAACACCTCTAACGACATTATTAAAGAAGGAAGAATTTTCTTGGATTGAAGTAGCAACCCTAGCTTTTGAAAAAATTAAGGAGGTTATGTGTACAATTCCCATATTGACCACACTTAACTTTACAAAAACATTTATTATGGAGTGTGATGCCTTAGGCCATGGAATTGGTGCAATTTGAATGTAAGAAGGAAGGATCCTTTCCTTTGGAAGCATCCAAATTAAAGGAAATGTTTTTCTCAAACCCATTTATGAAAAAGAAATGTTGGTCATACTACATGCAGTTCAGAAATGACACCCTTACCTAATAGGAATACACTTCAAAGTAAAAATAGATCATGATAGTTTGAAGTACTTCTTGGAGCAACGATTATCGTCAAAAGATAAACAAAAATGGCTTACAAAGATGCTAGTTTATGACTTTGAAATTATATGCAAAAAAAGGAAAACATAATTTTGTGGCAAATTCCCTTTCAAGAAAAGAAGAAGATACATGTGGTTCACTATGTTCTATTTTTATTGTAAAATTTGATTGGATGGAAGAAGAAAGAATAGAATGGAAGCAAGATCAAGAGGTATGCAAGATCATTCAACAACTAAAGAGGACCCAGGTTCATTAGATAATTTTTTATGGAAGAATGATTTTCTATGGTATCATGATCTCTTATATTTATGTAAGAATTCCCAACTCAAACAGACGGTCCTTTTGGAATTGCACACTTCTCCTATAGGAGGATATTCAATATTCTTGAAAACGTACCATGTGATAAAGAAGGATTTTTTCTGGGAAGGTGTTAAAAATGATGTTCAAAATTTTGTCTCTGAATGTTTGGTCTACCAATAGAATAAGGGAGAGACAATCAAGACACCATGTCTCCTACAACCATTAGCTATACCAAGTCAACATTGGGAAGAAGTTTCAATGGATTTTATTATAGGTTCACCCAAATCTGAAGGAAAGAATGTCATCATGGTAGTAGTGGATCGACTGACAAAGTATTCTCATTTTTTCTCTCTTTCTCATCCTTTAAAAGAAAGTATATTAGCCGAAACATTCATGGAAATAGTTCAAAATCTACACGAATTCCCTAAGATTATTGTATGTGATAGAGATCCAATTTTCACTAGAAATTTTGGACTGGATTATTTTCTTGTTTGGTAAATCAATTGGCTCACAACTCATGTTACCCTCCTTAATCTGATGGGAAACCTAAGATTGTGAATAAATGTCTAGAATGATATCTCTATTTATTTGCATTTCATAGACACAATGGGTTAGGTGGTTTTCCTGGGCAGAATGGTGGTACAACACATCCTTCCATACTTCATAAAAAATGTCCGCAACAAAATAAGGACAATATTAGCTCCCAAATATTATGTCCCATGTAAGGTTTTGCAAAGGATTGGAAGTATGGATTAAAAATTGGAGTTCTCTCCATCTTCACATGTACATCCAATTTTCCATGCTTCTTTCTTAAATAAGGTCCTCGGAAATAAGATCCTAGTACAAACTATTTAACCAAAGATTAAAGAAGAAGGGGAAATCATACTAGAGCCATAAAAAAATCCTTGAAACAAGGATTAAGAAACTAAGAAATCGAGCAACTACAAAGTACCTCGTCAAATGGAAGAACCTACTAGTGGAAGAGGTAACATGGGAAGATGATTTCTTCTTGCAGAAACACTTGTGTTTAGTCAAGTGTTGAGGCAAACAATTGTTTGAAGGGGAGGAGCATGTTAATCCCTAAAAAAACACCATGTTATGTATAAAACCCCTTATTAAGACATATATATTGAATTATTACACTTCTAGTGTTATATGTGTAGGTCAGCTAGAACCCTTCATTGCACCCTATCATCATAATTGTACCCCTTGTCTCCTTATATATATATATATATATATATATATATATATATATATATATATATATGATTATGATCATCTCATCTCATCTCATATGTATTCTTAATTGGATATATTGTAAAATAAGGTTTCCCCCTCGAAGTGAATTGTATTCATTGATTTTTTATCATTTTTAAGGTGTTGGATCATAACATGTGATGCTTGTTGTGATATTTAGTGTTTATTTACAATATTTAAGATATCTTTAATGTATCTTTATAATAATGTATGACTCTACCTACATGAAATTTGGAAGGTGTGGCTAAGAGAGGGGAACTGAAGGAGGATTAGTTTTAAACTATGGAAGGGGAACTAGGTCTCTAAGAAGAAGAAATAATTCCATTTATTTGCTCAAAAAATATATATGAATGAGGTTATGTTTGGTAAATAGTTGGCAATGGAAGGGGTCCTTAGAGTGGAAAATTCCCCTATTACGGGTTCCTTATAACCTTTGTTTCTCAAGGCTCAACCACTACAATAAGAACACCTTCTTGCAGAAGTTTTTACAAAATCTCCCCGAAAAATATATCCCTTCTCTATTTATAATAGAGGTTGTTAGCAAAGGCGGGTGACCAAAGGTTTTTGTGGAGGTTCTTTTTATCAATGGGACTTTAAGGTACATAGGCATTGGTGTGCACATAAAAAATAAAGCACCTATGCTTCAATGTTAAAAAAAACATTATATTTTATAATAAAAACAACATGCACCAAATAAAGTGCATCGGTGTCGTTGAACATTATGCATCGATGCACATTTATGTCATCAAATGCACTGCGGTAGGGTAAATAAAAGAAATTACCAAACCAATTTTCATTGTTACATTGCATCATATGCTTCCAAACTCTTAAGAAAAATTCAGTGGTCACCATCCTTCAAAAGACACCTTGTTTCTGATGCTCTACAACGACTTGGATAGCTCCATTGGTAGATTCCACATATTTTCAAATTTTGGAAATTACCATGAATTTTCGTTTCCTCTCAATGGTAAAACCATCCCTCCTCGGGAAATAAGTGTAACATCCAAATTTCACTGAACACATTTTCATAACACTGATTTATTCTTTGAGGACACTTGTGTGCAAGTGATACGACTAAACATGATACTATATGAATAACTGATTTGGTTTATGAGTTAAAGTTTATGCTATAATTGAATATTTAAATTTTGATATGTTATTTATATTGATGTATGGAATTGACAATTATTATGATGAGGTTTCCTGAGTGTGCAGAAAACATGGCATAATGAGGATGTTGATGGCACCGATGGAATACCTTGGACTCTAGATTGAGTCAAGGAGTAGAGTTTGTATTTTGATTATGAGTACTTGATTTTGTTATGCATGTATTACGATGATGATTTCAGTTATGGATTTCATGTATAAAAGTTATTAATATCATTTTTCAGTGGATGCAGGCATGGCGATGCTTGCTAATCCAACTCACATATGGAGTAAAAGCATCATACACAGATATCATATAGATTAGGGAGAGGTGTGGTAGAGTCATTGTCATAGCCTAATAGAACTCCCAACGTGATGTGAACTGAAGGTTAACAACTACCTTGTTCCTAAGAGGTTCACGATGTCATGAGGGAAGACTGAGAAAGACGCTCATGAGGATTTCTGAGGGGCATGCAATAAGGTGGACACTGGATTCTTTATTCCTCAGTAATCCCTTAGTCTAACACAAGGTCAACAAGTGGAGTATTGACTCCAAGCATCAGAAAACTTCCAAACTAAGTCAAAATGGCGAGTGACATCCTTGGAGCATGTTGGTGTGTCTTGAAGGGAACGTCACATGTTAATCTAAAATGCAAATAAAGAAAATAAAACGTCAAGAGAAATTAATAAAAAATTAGAAGACTTTTGAGGATAAATTGAATACTTAGATTTTGTTAGAAAAGAGAATATAATTTTATATTAAATTATGAACAAGAACATAATAAAACCTAAGTCTATATGTTTATGCCTAAATAAATTTATAACAATGAATTTAAGGGAAATTTAGAATAAATTAGAACTGGTAAAGAGAGGATAAAATTCTAGACATGTGCACAATGTGTGCATGAAATTAATAAAAAGAAAATTAATTAAAAGAAATTATTTCATGAGAAATTGTGTTGTCAACATAGAGTTAGAGTCTTAAGTAAAACTAGACTCTAAATCCTAACTCAAAGAAGAGTCCTAATTAAACTCCAACTGCAAATTAGTTAGGAGACACAATAAAAGAGAAATTGGGGAATTATGGGACAACTAAGAGAAAATATAGGAACTAATTGTGGAGATGAGAAAAAAAAATTCAAAATTTATTTAATTAAAATGTGTGAAACTTGAGGGAAGAGTGACATGTGTTTAGGGTGAAAAAACTCTAAAATGATTATTAAAAATGATCTATCATTGCATGAAAATACAAGTGTCAAGATGAAAATTCTTATAAAAAGAAGGGAGAGGAAGCAGTAAGGGACCCTATTGTTGGATGACTGAAATGTTGTCAAAATTTCTTGTGACTAGTTTACTTGTGTGGCTTGAGATGCAAAATTTTCATAAGAGGTGGAATCCTCTCCTTGCGAGGGAAATCTTGAGCTAGATACTGAACTGAATTTCTCTGTGTGACCCATTTGTGGCTTGGGGGGCTAAGCGGGAAGAAGAGTACCTCTAACATTGGCTGGGAGGTATCGGTGAAGGTGCTTTGTTTAGAAAGAAATAAAGGACAAAGGATGCAACACATGTTCTCAAGTTGAATATCATCCTCACATATTGTCGTACTTTTGTTCATAGTATTTTATCATCTAGTTAATTTCTTGTTTAAATATAATTCTTGATTTTGAATTTTGAATATATATGGGAAGAATATTGATTAGTGAACTAGTATATAGGTTATTTATATGTGTAATTTTACTTATTGTTGAGGAATGGATTTTCTAGCATGATGGAAATGATTAGATTAATTCCTAAATGACATTGTGTACAGAATTAATTCCTTTAATATTTTCAAGTAACTAATGTGATTCACATTGAAACAGTTGACCTAATGTGATTGGCATTCTGAATATATTCATTGTGTTATTGATACAATTTGGTATATTTCAAAACTTATGTAATTTCTAGTTTCTAATTTAAATAGAGGATACATTAAATCGATGGCAGATTCTGTTAAGAACCAAATATCAATATAGCATAAAAAAAACCTCTAAAAAAAGTACTCAACGCCTTGAAAAAGAGATAATTTCAAATAATAAGCCTCTTCGAGGGGGAAACCTCCTTTTACCCCACTTAAATGTTCAAGTACAAGATGATTCAAAATGAAAATGTCTCCTTGGTATATATAGGAGACT
>ML782859.1:462905-477268 GCA_009831015.1 Picea engelmannii | reverse complement strand
AAATTTTCAATACTTCCATGATCTCCCCTTTTAAACCCTCCATCATCTCTTGTAGTTCATCTTTTGTAACTATCTTCTTTTGTAAATCATTTATGTCCCTACGCATTTCTTCACCTTCATCAAGAGTCGAAGTAGGATTTTCTAGAGGCTTAGTTGGTGTAGAAGTTCCCTTTTTGGATGGCATGTTGGCCAAGTATCACTTTTGAACCTTGATTTTGAGGTGGTTCTGCTAGACAATATTTCTTTTGTTGTATCTCCCAAGCTTCGGCCCTTCTGGGTATGAAACTTTCTTTTATGTAGTTCTCTAATATTTCTTCTTTGCAATGCCAAAGGTCTGATCAAAATTGGATGTGCCAAGTGGAATTTACGGTAACTTCCCCATAACTTGTCGATTTTTGGCCTTTCCAGGAGGTCTCCCTTGTATAGCGTGCCCCACACAAAATACTTGATATAAAATTCTAAAACTTGCACCCAAAATACTACAAACTATCCACGATCCAATGCAACCAGTCCCACTCAATTTGGATACTCTATAAAGAAGTTATGATTGTTTTACCTAGAACACCTTCTTTAGACTAGTCAATAGGACTAGTCAGATACCCTATCTTACACAGGGTGTCTCTACAAATTTAAGATGACCCAGAAGCTGAAAATTTTACCAAAGATACCTTACTAATTTCTGTAAATATCCTCCATAGTTCAGGGTCTGAAACGTTACATAAAAAAATTTATAGCGAAAATTCCACAATGACTCAGTTCAAGATGATTCCAGAACCCTATCTTGTATAGGCTGTATCTCCGAAAGTATAAGGAATCAGGAGCTGAATTTTGAACCCAACGTACCTTGATCTGTCTAATAAATATCCTCCAAGACGTTTCTTTTGAAACGTTGTAGAAAAAAAAGTTATAGCAAAAATTCCAAGGTGTCTCAGATGTAGCAGCGAAACCCCAAGACCTTGAGCTCTGATACCATATGTTAAGAACCAAATATCAATATAGCATAGAAAAGCCTCTGAAAAAAGTACTCAATGCGTTGAAAAAGAGGTAATTTCAGATAATAAGCCTCTTCGAGGGGGCAACCTCCTTTTACCCCACTTAAATGTTCAAGTACAAGATGATTCAAAATAAAAATGTCTCCTTGGTATATATAGGAGACTAGGAGGTATAATTACAACTAATGGCCTAAAGCCTACATAAATAAAACAACATTACTAATATAATATGCCCCAATTAAGGGGTAATGAGCCAATATTAGGGCTTAACAGATTCATAATTTTGTTGATGATTTAGTCATAAACCTTTAACGATGAAATGTTAACCATATTTTTATCTCTAGGTATTTCAAATTACTCCATTAAAGGTTCGTTTTCCATTTATGATCGCCTATGTTTTGTTTTTTGTGCATTGATTGGAAGGGTCAAGAGACTAGACGAGGAAATACAACCATCAGTTTGGGGTTTTACGGTGCAATTGTTGCACCCACCCATCAGTTCGGGTTTTATGTTAAGTATCCAAATCTGATGATCTGATGGTTTTGACATGTTTATGAACAGTTTGTTTATAGGATTTTGGTTGATGTGCCTTTTTGGGGGGAGATATGGACCATTACAACCATGGAATCCTAAACGTGTGCTTACAATGAGCATAGAGTTGAAATGACTACACTTTATTTTGCATGGTACCCGGTGATAAGATTATAGTAAACTCTAGTGTTGGAATTTTCTAATTAGTTGAAGGATCGAATAATCCATACACCCTTTTTCCTAAGAATATCTAAGCATTGACAACATAACAACTTTCCTTCCATTTCCACTTCTAATTATTGAGTTGAACCTCTCAGCATTGTATTAATATTGGCATCTTGTTATAAAGCGTGATCTTCCATTTCTGATGTTTGATGATCTTAATTACTTCATTGCAACTTTAAAACAATATTACTCACCTCTACAGACTTAGGGCTTGAGAAGGGCTTGAGAAGTGGTCGACCATTATCCATATTTTTATTTGTGCTTGAATTATCTTGTGCAAATCGTAATTGATGGATGCGACTGCGCCAAATTTTTGGATTAATTTTAGTACAAGTATGAGTTCATGATAGTTTTTTGTAGTCAAGCTACGCCTTAAATTATTCACTTGACTAAACTAGAACATATGTTAGTCTAGTAGGCTCAGATAAGTAACATTTAGGATGATTTGGTCATATCTCTTCTCGCCAGATGATTATCAGTACTTTACTGGAAAATCTCGACACATGTTTGACGCGTGGGTTTAGTTGTCCAGTTGGACACTTTGCAATTTTCCTTTTGTTAAAAAATTATTTATCCAACGGTTATTTGTGGCAGCGGTAATAATATTAAATTGGAGTTTCATGTTGTTTTTATTTTATAATCAAAGAATCTTATAAAGTTGTTAAAATTCCAAAGTGTAGAGAATATCAATGTACCGATAAAATCTTAGAATGCTGAAGATAGTGTCAACTTAGCAGTTTCTATCTTCATTGTAAAACTAGCAATGGAGTGAAACCACGAGTAGAAGATATACTCACTAGTTTAATGGCTGATATGAACTTGGAGTCTTTCAATTTAGTGGTTTGAAAATATTTAGGGTGAACCGATAAGGAGTTTGGCCTCTTAAGAGAATTTCACTTAATGTCTAGGGGATTGGTGAGGTAATCGAAGAAATTACCGTTGAATTCATTGTCATTTGTTGTTGCCATGTGTTAATGATGCTTGATTTTTTACAAGCGCAGTCATTGGCAAGGTGTCTTTATGATGATTTGGTGTTTAGTATTGAATTGATAATGTAAGTTGAATAGAGGTTGGTATTTGGAAGGTGTTTGCAGTTATTTTCTATGTGGATACTTTAAGTATTGGATTTTTAATTAAATAGAAGTATTATATTGATTTTCATCAATGAATCTAGAGTTGGTACCTTGGAATTATATATCGAGAGTGGAATAGATAATCTAAGCATTGGTACATTAGATGAGTCTTTCTTTTTAATTTGAAATCATTTGTGATTTTAATAGAATTATTAGTAGGGGAAGTAATGAAGTCCCTTGGAATGTTTAAGAGTTTTTAATCCAATGTTAAATTTGGATGTAGATTTTTTGGAATTAATAGATTTAGCAATCAATTTATTATGGGTATTGTTGACAAAATTTCATCAATTATTTATTGGATTATGTGAATACATTCTTAATTATTGTAGCTAGTGGTGGAATTAATAAATTTTTTGTTAAATAAATGGGAATGGGAGATTAAACTACCTTGTTTTTCAATAAGCATTAGATGGGTAGGCGGTGTAAATCGACCTTGTTCTTCGTGTGATTTATGTTATGGGATTCCACATTTTCGGATGTTAGTTTGGTATCATTTATAATTGTAATAACTTGTATGTTTTTATATTATTGCTACACTTTAATTAATATAATATTGGCTTCTAGTTTGGTTGAAAAACAATATATATGGCATTTATAAGTGGCCTAAATAGAGTCGTTTCATATGGTATCAGAGAATGGTTTTACTCTATGGCACAAGACTCATTACGACTTCCAATGCAAGTTATTTAATTAAAGATGTATTACTAATATAAATTGAAATTGTTTTATGACAGGTATCATGGATAGAGGATGGAGAATGAGTATACATCAGGGTGCAGAGGCAAGAGGTATGCCTCCTCCAAGTACACCCACACCCAAGGGATCTGCTCCACGGGGAGAAGAGAATACTACCGAGCAAGAGCATGTTGCAGTGGGTGATGTCATGGGTATGATGAGGTATTTTCAAAGGATGTCTGAGGTGTTGATAAATATCCCCTATCATGATGAGGGCAGGGGATATTCCCACATTGAAGGTTCACAACGCCCTCCTGTAGCTAGTGGTAGTGTTCATAGAGAACTTGAAAAGCTAAAATTTCCTGAGTTCTGAGGTTCCACAGACGGATTAGTCATCATAGCTTGGTTGGAGAATATGGCAATGTGTTTTACATTGCGTGATTATACCTACAACATGAAGTTCTTCATGGCAGTCTTTCGGTTGAAAGGGAGTGCACTTATTTGGTGGAATACATTCTTACCACAGCTAAATATGGCTATTGAAGACATGTTCTAGGAATTGTTTGAGGAACGATATTGAGAGAGGTATCTATCTGATGATTTTATTGCGATCCAACTTAATGAATTCAATTCTTTACGATAGGGTAGTCGTACCGCACCTGAGTATGAGGCTAGATTTATGGAGTTTCCCAGATATGCTATGCACCTGAACACTGAAAAGTTAAAGATGAATAAGTTTGTTTTTAGTCTCAACTACAAAATTCGTGCTAAGGTGAGGATTTTGATGCCTCGGACTTTGCACGATGAAGTAGAGAAAGATTTTATCGCTGAGGAGGAATTGAATAGTGGATGTTAGAGTAGTAATTTTCATATACAGATAGGACAGACTCCACATAGAGCGTTGCAACAAAAAACACCCATTAGATAGACTTTTGGGCACCATGATACACCTAGAGGACCTGTATTTTATACACCGCATAGACAAGCTACCAATTAGAGTACTTTGTATAGAACACCATAACAACCACGTCGTCCTCAGCAGCAGTAAAAGTATAGATATGTTCCACAGAACAGATCAGGAACTCAAAACCCTAGACCAACTGACTCTTCCTCTGGAACTAGGAGCACCAACCCTAAGAACGAATGTTGGACTTGTGGAGAGCCCCACTATCAAAGATATTTTCCTATCGAAAAGGTGAGAGCTACTAGATCAGTAGGACAGACGATAGTAGGAGATCTAGGTAAGGCCCATAGGATTCATGCAACGGTGAATAACCGTCAGGCTGAGCATTAGTATATAGTGCTCAAAACTTCATGTATGATATCAGATCAACAGTTTATTATTTTGATAGATCCAGGAGCTACTAAGAGTTTCATTTCTAGTTTTGTGCTCAAAATAATTAAGGTGAAGACAAATGAACAAGATGAGTTTAGATATGTAGAATTGGCATTAGGAGTCAAGCAAAATGTTGGAGGAAAGGTTAAATATTGTAATATTAATTTGGGTGAATTTTTCGCAAATGTAAACCTTTATATCACAACCTTGGGATCCTACAGCATTGTGATTGGAATGAATTGGTTAGAATCACACAATGTGATACTTAAATGTAAGATGGAAAGTTTAATCTTAATTGATGATTTGGGACAAAATAGAGTAATTGTAGGAAGAAACCAAGGAGTATTGCTAAGATTTATCACTTCCCTACAATTGAAAAAAAATATGTGAAAAGGATGTAAGTTGTATGCCATTGTATCTCTTAACGAAAAGGGTGACACCGAAATATTGGAAGACTTTCCGGTAGTATCAGTGTTTGTTGATGTTTTTCCTGAGGAACTACCGGGTGTACCGCCTAAAAGAGAATTAGAATTTATTGTATATTTAAAACTTGGAACATAACCAATTGCAAGAATTCCATATCATATGTCAACACTTGAATTGCAAGAGTTAAAGATGCAATTGAAAGAGTTATTATATTTGGGACTTATATGTCCAAGTGTATCACCATGGGGTGAACCAATAATTTTTGTAAGAAAGAAGGATAGGTCGTGGAGGCTTTGCATTGACTATCGTCAATTAAACAAAGCCATCATCAAGAATCAATACCTGTTACCAAGAATTGATTACTTATTTCGTCAAATGAAGGGGGAGACAATGTTTTCAAAGATTGATTTGAGGTCGGGATATCATCAATTGTGAATCAAAGAGGAAGACATTCCTAAAACAATGTTTAATACAATAGTTGGAAATTACAAATTTATTGCATTATCATTTGGTTAGATGAATGCCCCGGGTGTATTCATGATTTTAATTAATGGAGTGTTCCGCAAGTACCTGGAAAAAAATTTACAAGTATTTATTGATGATATATTAATTTAGTCTCGGAGGAAAGAGGAGCACGACGAACATTTGATATTATTTTTGCATTTCTTAAGAGAAAATAAGTTGTATGAAAAGTTGTCGAAATGTTCTTTTTATCAGACCAAGATTCTTTGGGACACATTATTTCATGACAAGGTATCGTTGTGGATCCATCAAATGTAGAGGCTATTATGGAATGGCCAACACCGACGAACGTGCAAGAGGTACATAGTTTTATGTGATTAGAAGGTTACTATCGATGCTTCGTCGAAGGATTTTCAAAAATAGTAAATCCAATTACAGAATTACAAAATAAGAATAAGAAATTTGTATGGTCAGAAAAATGTGTTGAAGCATTTCATAATCTTAATGAATTATTAACAAAAACATTGATATTGAAAGTTTTGATGTGGAAAAGGAATTCATAGTATGCACTGACGCATCCAAGGAAGGACTAGGTGGAGTACAAATGCAAGAAGGTTGAGTCACCACATATATTTCAAGAAAACTAAGAATTCATGAAGAGAATTATGCAACAAATGATTTGGAATTATTAGTGATTGTTTATGCCTTACAAGTTTGGAGACACTACCTTATTGGATAAAATTTCAAATTGAAAACTGATCATAGTGGATTACAACACATTTTAACACAAAGTGACTTGAACGCACGACAAAGATGTTGGTCATAACTTTTAAGTGAATATGATTTTTAAATTACCTACATCAAAGGAGTAGTTAATAAAGTAGTAGATGCATTGAGTTGGAGACCATGCATTTTCTCATTAATTCCATTAAAAACGAACATTCAGGAAAATATTTTAGCATTACAGATTGATGACGACTGGTACAAGGAAGTAAATGACAATGTCAAACAAGATATCATGATGATACCTAGATATGAGGGTTATTCTTTGGATGGTGATGGGATATTAAGATATAATGGCATAATTAATGTACCACTAAATGATGAAATGAGAAATTTAATTTTGAATGAAGATCATCAAGCAGTGTATATGGTCCATCCTGGAGTCATGAAAATGAAGGAAGATCTTCAACCACTATTCTTTTGGAAAGGAATGGAATATGATATAGTTCAATATGTGTCCATATGTATTGAATGTCAATAAGTGAAGGCTGAACATAGACATCTAGCAGGATTATTACAACCACATGCAATTCTTGAATCGAAATGGGAAGTCGCATCAATGGATTTTATTGTTGGATTGTGATTAACGACAAGGAGAGGCGATTCTATCTTTGTATTAGTTGACACTTTGACGAAGAGTGCACATTTTATTCTAGATCGTATGACATATCAAGCGCCTGACATATCTAGAATTTATGAAATTGTAAGACTGCATGGTGTACCAAGAAAGATAATATATTATCAAGTATCGGTATTCACTACACGTTTTTAGACTAGTTTCCAAGATGCTTTAGGCAGGTAATTAAATTTTAGTACAACATATCACCTTGAAACTGATGGAAAAATGGAAAGAATGAATCAAATACTAGAAGATATGCTTCGAATTTATGTGATGGATCAACAGAAATGATGGGAAGAATTTTTACCATTGGTATAATTTGTGTATAATAATAGCTACCAAAGTTCGATAAAGATGCAACCTTTTGAGTTTTTATACGGACGACTGTGTAGGACACCTTTGAGTTGTGATCAACTAAAAGATAGGGTCTCGGTGGGACCGGAAGTGATTCAGGAAATGGAGGATCAGATGCAAACCATAAAGAAAAGGATTAGAAGGTGCAAGACCGACAAAAGAGTTATGTATATGCACATTGTATAGATCGTATTTATGAGGTTGGTGATAAAGTGATCTTGTGGGTGAAGCTACCTAAGAGTTCTATTAAGTTTGAAAAGGGTGCTAAACTCTCTCCAAGGTTTGTGGGACCTTTCAAAGTTATAGAAAGGAAAGGAACCATGGATTATCAACTAGCCTTACCTGATTCTTTGGGGCGTATGCACGATGTGTTCCATGTTTCATTTTTATGCCATTATATTTCAGATCCATCACATGTTACTGATTTGAGTTCATTGCAGGTATCAGATAAGGGTGCTCTCATAGCGGAGCCAATCTGCATACTGGACCATCACAATTAACAAATACGGTGTCAATTGGTCGATCAAGTTAAGTTCCATTGGGACAGTCATTGTCCACATTCTGCCACTTGGGAGGACACACATCAGATGCATCATCAGTTTCCATATTTTTTTTGAAAGCTATATTGGTAGATTAGTAGCATCTATATTTATTGTTTTCATTGTTAGATTGTACAAACTTCGGACGAAGTTTAAAACAAGAGAGGGTGTATGTAACATCCATATTTCACTAAACAAATTTTTATAGCACTGATTTATTCTTTGAGGACACTTGCGTGCAAGTGATCCAGCTAAAAATGATACTATATGAATAACTAATTTGGTTTATGAGTTAAATTTTATGCTATAATTGAATATTGAAATTTTGATATGTTATTTATATTGATGTATAGCATTGACAGTTATTATGATGAGGTTTCCTAAGTGTGTTGGAAACATGGCACAATGAGGATACCGATTACACTGATGGAATACCTTGGACTCTGGATTGAGTCAGGGAGTGGACTTTTGATCTTGATTATGAGTACTTGATTTTGTTATGCATATATTACAATGATGATTTCAGTTATGCATTTCATGTATAAAAGTTATTAATATTATTTATCAGTGGATGCAATCATGGAGACTCTTGATAATCTGACTCGCATACGGAGTAAAGGGGTCATACACAAATATCAAATAGATTAGGGAGAGGTGTGGCAGCATCCCAGTCACAACCTAGTAGCACTCTCGATGTGACCTGAACTGAAGGTTAATGACTACCTTGTTCTTGAGAGGTTCACGATGCCATGAGATAATACTGAGACAATTTCTCATGAGGATTTTTGAGGGGTGTGCAATAATTATTCCTCAGAAATCCCTTAGTCTCACACAAGGTCGACAAGTGGAGTATTGACTCCAAGAGTCATAAAAATTCCAAACTAATTCAAAATGGTGAGTGACACCCTTGGATCACGTCGGTGCGTCTTGAAGGGCACATCGCATGTTAATATAAAATGAAAAAAAAAAATGTCAAGAGAAATTAATGAAAATTTAGAAGACTTTTGAGGATAAATTAAATACTACGATTTTGTTAGAAAAGAGAATATAATTTTATATTAAATTATGAAAAGAAACATAATAAAACCTAAGTCTAGATGTTAATGCCTAAATAAATTTATAACAATGATTTTAATGGAAATTTAGACTAAATATAAACAGTAAAGAGAATAAAATTATAAACATGTGCACAATGTGTGCACGAAATTAATAAAATATTTTCTTTAATTAAAAGAAATTATTTCATGAGGAAATATGTTGTTAACATAGAGTTAGATTCCTAAGTAAAACTAGACTCTAAATCCTAACTAAGAGAAGAGTAATAATCAAAATCCAACTGTAAAATAGTTAGGAGACACAATAAAGGAGAAATTGGGGAACAAAGGGACAACTAGGAGAAAATCTAGGAACTAATTGTGGAGGTGAGAAAAAAATATTCAAAAATTATTTAATTAAAAGAAATTAAAACATGTGAGACTTGAGGGAAGAGTGACATACATTTAGGGTGAATAATCTCTAAAATGATTATTAAAACTTGTCTATTATTGCATAAGAGGTGGAAGCCTCTCTTTGCGAGGGAAATCTTGAGCTAGATACTGATCTGAATTTTTGTGTGTGACCCATTTGCAGCTCAGGGGACTAAGGGGGGAGAAAAGTACCTCTAGCGTTGGATGGGAGGTATCAGTGAAGTCTCTTTGTTTAGAAAGAAAGAAAGGACAAAGGACTTAGCACAAGTTCTCAAGTTGATGATCATCCTCACATATTGTCGTACTTCTGGTCACAATATTTGATTGTCTAGTTAATTTATTGTTTTAATAGAATTCTTGATTTTGTATTTTGAATATGTATGGGAAGAATATTGATTAGTGAACTAGTATATAGGTTATTTATATGTGTAATTTTACTTACTTTTGAGGAATATATTTTCTAGCATGATGCCAATTATTATATTAATTATTAAATGACATTTTGTATAAAATCAATTCCTTTAATATTTTCAAGTAACGAATGTGATTGGAATTATGAATATATTCGTTGTCTTATTGATACAATTTGGTATATTTCAAAACTAGTAAACGTTTCTGTAATTTCCAGTTTCTAATTTAAATAGACAATACATTAAATCGCCCGCAGATTATGAATTTTGATGATGATTTAGTCATAAACCTTTAATGATGAAATGTTAACCATAATTTCACCTCTAGTTATTTCAAATTATTCCATTAAAGGTTCAATGTCCATTTATGACGGCCTTTATTTTGTTTGTTGTGCGCTGATTGGAAGGGTCGAGAGACTAGACAAGGAAATACAACCATCAGATTGGGGTTTTACGGTGCGGTTGTTGCACCGACCTGTATCAATCTCATTTTCACGTACTAATCTCACCACACTTATATTTTGAACACGTAAGTTGAATAGAGGTTGGTATTTGGAAGGTGTTTGCAGTTATTTTCTGTGTGAATACTTTAAGTATTGGATTTTGAAGTAAAGAGAAGTATTATATTGATTTTCCTCAATGAATCTAGAGTTAGTACCTTCGAAGTATATGTCAATAGTTGAATAGATCATTTAAGCATTGGTACATTAGATGAGTCTTTCCTTTTAATTGGGAATCATTTGTGATGTTAATAGAATTATGAGTAGGGGAAGTAATGAAGTCCCTTGGAATGTTTAAGAGTTTTTAATTCAATGTTAAATTTGGATGTAGATTTTTTGGAATCAATTTATTATGGATATTGTTGACAAAATTTCATCAATTGTTTATTGGATTATATGAATACATTCTTAATTATTGTAGCTAGTGGTGGAATTAATAAAATTGGTGTTAAATAAATGGGAATGGGAGATTATACTACCTTGTGTTTCAATAAGTGTTGGATGGGTAGGCAGTGTAAATTGACCTTGTTATTCATGTGATTTATGTTACAGGGTTCCACATTTTCATATGTTAGTTTGGTATCATTTATAATTGTAACAACTTGTATGTGCTTATATTATTTCTACACTGTAATTAATGTAATATTGCATTTTAGTTTGGTTGAAAAAAATATAGAATTTTCATTTCTTATCAACGGTGAAACCATGCCTCCTCGGGACATAAGAGGCCAGGTAAATTTTTTATTACCTTCAAATTTGCATTTTCATCCAATTAAAATTTGAATTTAGCTTGAAATTTGGCGGTTTTTTTTTTATTTCAATTCCACTTGTTGCACCTAAATGCTTAAGCTCACCCCAAAGCAGTGCATCATGTGTTAATTTCATGGTAATCACCACCCTCAGTGTCTCTAATATAAAATTATGCATCAGTACCATTCAAGGAAGAGCACCACGATAAATTTTAAAAACAAAGTGGTGCATCCTTAGGAATGCCCCGCAACCAACATGTAATTGGTTTCACCCTACACAAGTACATTTCACTTAATTAAGCACACCACTAACTTAACGCTATATAAAATTTAATGAAATGGTGCAACCATTTTAACCAAATGCACTGGTATTGTTTACAAAATTGCAAAGGGACAGATATTGACCAATTTGGCATAGCGGGGAATCTCATTGGATGCCCCTTTCCTGGTGCTCTGTCTTTTACAATGCACTGTT
Source organism: Picea engelmannii (assembly GCA_009831015.1). Classification (NCBI taxonomy): domain Eukaryota; kingdom Viridiplantae; phylum Streptophyta; class Pinopsida; order Pinales; family Pinaceae; genus Picea; species Picea engelmannii. Next base: position 465,593 of record ML782859.1, on the reverse strand, counting down.
GAATAAAACATCGGTGCTCCAATATCACGGTAGCATCGGTGCATTAATTGTAACATATCACACTGCTTCAATTGCGGTAAAACAATTCAACCTAGTGGTGCCCATATGTCTAACAATCACATCGATGATGTGAAGAGAATGGCACTAGGAAAAAAATTTCATAACCTATTAGTGCGGTGCATCTTATTCAAAATATCGCTACAATACATGGCAATGCGACAATAAGCATGGAGCATCGATGCGTAAACGTTAAAAGTACACACTGTGACAGGTTTTAAAAAATAAGCATCGTGGTTCATCTTTTGTAAGGCCTTGTTATCGGTGCATTAGTAAGAATACACACCACTAGACATCATGCTAGTGTTTTGGTAAAGTTGGTGCACTGGTACTTTTAGTTTAACAAAGTGCAGTGGTGATTTTACACGCCATAAATTTTAGTGTTGCGATGTGTCTTTATTAACAAAATGAACTGGTGTAGTTAAAATCACTGCACGAGGAAAATATTGTACAATTTCACATGCCAAATCGTTTAATTGGACACCCCATTATCGGTGTTCTATACAAACCAATGTACCACAAAACGTAATGTCAGTGCTACAATAACATGGTAGCACCGATGCATTCATATTAACACATCTCATCGCTTAAGTTGCGATGAAACAATTTAACCTAACATTTCCTTTAGGTACAAAAATGCATCGATGTTGTAAAGATCATGACACTAGGTTGATTATTTCACAATTTAATGGTGAAAAGCATCTTATGGGATGTGACGCTAAAATACGAGGTGGTGCGAAAAAAATCGTTCAACATCGGTGTGTGTTAGTAACAACACCACATGGCGATGTTTCTTGTTTTATATAGAGCACCATTGACATGGTGTAGATTCTATTTTAGGTGCACCAATTAATTTTTTGGACTTTTGTGCAAAACAAAAAAAAATAGATTTTTTTAAATACAAGTTATTGATATATGTGTGTGTTTTATAATTTCAATTTATTCATCTCTCTCTCTCTCTATATATATATGCCTAATAATATTTATATGTGAATCATAGATGATGATTATGAGAGGAGGATCAACAACATCAATAGCAACAAGTCAACACAGACACATTTGTGTGTGAGTGGGAGGCTAGGAAGAGGGAGAGGGAGTTGTTCCATCATCTTATTTCACAATCGACACATGCCCTTTTGATGGATTTTGGTTTCCTCAAGTTTAATCAGGAGGGTACATCCCTCATGGGGAACTCTTTGTTTTTATTGTAGTTGATCCATGATTGGGATCAAGGGCAATAGGGGTTCAGGGTCAATCCTAATCTTTAGTATCATCCCATAGAGGAGGATGTTTATTTCATCATTGAGTTATTTAGGAGGGGGCAACATTTTCCCCAGTTCCCTAAGATATCACATGGTGTTGCAGGAGAAATATAGTTATCATATGTGTAGAGACATGTCCATCCAAAGGTTCATTCCTCTTTGGAGTTCCATGTTTCTCGTGGTCATTTGTGCATATGTTCATTTGGTAGAGAGAAAGTTAGGTGCATGTGTCTTATTCTCTCAGAACTATTATGGTATAGCTCTAATGGGAAGAAAATTAGTTTCCCTTTTTTTTATTATGTAGATAGTTTAGTGCATAGACCCCGATTGATTAGGTGGTTGGATGTTTTTTGAGACAGTTTTGTCAAGCATTAGATCATTGTTGTGTCGTTTTACATGGGATGAGATTCTTCCCATTTTTGTTAGAGTTATTTACACTATTTTTTGAGAGGTTTCATGCCACTCAGACAGTAGTACCCTTCTTTCCTACTAGGCCTATGATTGATGCATGTATGCGCATGTGGGGGAATTTATTTCCCAAGGAGGGCTAGCTTGAGTTTCTGATTACTTCAATTGGTAGGAATATATGTGATTTATTGGCTAGCAAGGACAATCATATCCTTGATAGTGTATAGTACCCGTATGTGGAGATGGATTGGAGAGGATGTCCAAACATGCGATTTATATCAGTCGAACCACCAGATGAGAGGTAATATTATCGTTATGTTTCGATAAATATAACTACATATTTTTATGTCATATTTAATACACATGTAATTTATTGTAACATTTTGTTTCAATTATCTTATTATCATCTATTGTTTTGTTGATATTGGCACATATGTTTGGGATGATCCTCCCCAACATGATGTGGTGATGGAGGAGGCAAAGGACCATCCTCCAATATAGATACCCCACATGCCACACAGATCGGATCAGAGAGTCTAGATAGAGGTGGTGGAGCATCTATGTCGTGTCATGAATAGTCACAGAGTGGTACCCACACTAATTAGAGACATATTATGGGTACAGGATCTCTCTACGATATGGAGGAGTCTTCCTCATGACATGACATTGTTGATGTATCATATTTTTTTTTTCGTCAACCTCATCGAGAGGTTTAGGGGTTTTTTTCATGATCCTACTCCATCTAGCTCATTAGAAAACCCATACACATCCTCTACTCTGCCACATGGTCCTCCTCCTCCTACTGCTTCTTCTCCACGATTCTGTAACATCCCGCTCTGGCGCACTGACAAAACTTATTCTTTGAGGACACTTGCTCGCAAGTGATCTGGATTTTTATGATGATGAACCACTTAACCTTGATGATGATGCGTCATGATTGATGACAGGATGTTTTACTATT